>JAXGGS010611020.1:0-17408 GCA_035585475.1 Armandia brevis | reverse complement strand
ATATACCAGCATATTAGTTAACCGCGTTGAAAAGGAAACATTATTCTATGTTGTTTTTAAATATTTTCCAGCGGCCAGAGAGCACGAGGAGCTGATACCCCGACCTTTGACCCTTCCTCTGGTAACCCGTTCTCAGATCGTCCCTCCACCGCCCACACAAACGATCTGGCAGACAGGGCCCTCGAAGCTGCCCTCGCCGACTTGGACAAGTATTCCAATGCACCCGAGGGTGTCGAGGAGCACGTGTGGGAGAGGATGTGCAAATACAGGAGACAGAAGATCAGTAGCGAGCAACTGGTAAGCATCCCGTTACCTAATGTCATCATTTCTCTAGACTTAACTTGTGCATTAGTGATTACCTCACACCATTTTATGTATTGTCATACTGTACCACATCCTCTAGGTTAAGTCAAAAGCTTTGGTTCTTGCTGAGATGCAAGCTTTCCTCCAGAAGAGAAATGATGAGGATGAACAACTGAAGATTGACATCGAAGACACCGTAGACGCTCTAAACAAGTATGCTTACAGATTTATTGCTTTTTAATAGTGATCCAATACGTATTTGTTTCAAATAGGTCTTATCATATGTTGTTTTATCTAATATTCTCACAGGTTGAAAGACGATCGTCTGAGATTTATATGTAATCTGGAGGTACAGCTGCTATTGAAGCAAGGCCAGGTTGAGGTCGATGCTGGACCTTTCATCCATGACTACAGGGGCAGTCTGCTGACCCACCGTTCTGTTGTAGAGGATCTTAACGGCAAAATCCGAGTAAGTTGTTTGCGCAATAGGATATGTAGACAATAACAATTACTATCCTCGGCAAATGTGTAACTCGCTTACATTCTACTCACTCTATTTAGGGGTTGGGCGAGAGCAAGATAAGCAGTATGGTAGAGAGCAAGGACTTCAGGAAAGGAATCATTCAGCTAGAATGGTCAGTATTGTATCATACATGTATCAATGTAAATACGTCACGGCAGTTAAATATCAGATGATTTACGTGTATGTTTTCTGGTAACAACAGGGAACATAAGAAGATGACCATGGAAATGGAAGATCTACAGAACAAGATGCGTGATATACAGAACCTTAAAGTCACCAGGGAAATACAATCGGTATGTGTTTTAACACGCCTCGAGTACCGCGACACTAGAATTTAATAGGTCTCTGATTTCACACTTCTCGCTTCCTTAAGCACACGCAATTAAACACCTGTTTTTTCTGTCATTTTCTAGTTCCTTAACGAAGATGATCATGATGCAAAGAAGGCACAGGAAATTGCAACATTGGAACAAACCATTTTATTACAAAAACAGCAACATGAAAAGAACGTTACGCAAAAGAAAAGGATACTAAAGGACTTAAAAAAGACTATAAAAGAACGAAACGATGAAAACAACGAATTATCAAACGAGCTGGAGGATTTAAATGTCTCAGTGAATGAAAGACGAAACATTCATGAAGTCAACGGTAAGTGATAAAATCTTCGAGTGCCTCGTAAAACGTCCACTGATTTCATGCTCTGTAACCGCGTTTACCCTCTCTGCCTGGAGTGTTGATCCTTTACACATTTCTCCCCCCGCAGCCGACAAGCGAAGCGACGCCGGCAGAGAGAATCGGTACCGGGAGATTGTCCAGCGGAGGAAGCTGGTGGACCTCGCCAAGGCACAGGCACAGGAAGTGGCCGTGCTGCGAGCCGAGGTGGAGAGGCTGCGTATGAGAACATTCCCGGCGCTCGTGCAGGTCGAGCACTAGGGTCGGGGATGCTCGCGTTCTAAGTTGATGTTTTACCGCCTAATCGGTGGGCTGTTTCTATGCTGTGATCTGTTTGTGATGAGAACTTGTATCGAAGACACTGGGCTAATATGTATAGTATGTAACGAACACTGTGATGATGAGCATGCGACTTATATGGAATTTGTCTGTGATCAATAATAATTAGTTTATTCAAGACATACGTGAAATAATTTTATATCAAAGTTTACGAAGATGCAATAAACTACTGATTGTACATCTGGGGGAAATTGCCTATTGAGGACGTATGTTTACCTCTCTTGATACATTCTTTCGTAATCAATATTCAAAATTCTAATGTAAAATCCGGCATGTTCGCACTAGATCAATTCCTTTCTGTCTGACAGAGCCTCGATAATTTAACAATAATCACGATTTGTTGAACCACTGTATAACACATCTGAGATTGTAACATATGCATGCAATAAAACGATTTAAACTATATGGTTTTGGAGTTTTGTTGCCGGGGATACAAGAACGCACTTTGATTCTGTGTTCAGTTTGGAGATTTTAATTAAGTACAAGAATGACTTCATTTCAACTTATACGCATCTATTAAAGTTTCAGATATTGTTTGTTACAATTTGTTCCACTGCTATGAAATATTAAAAAACAAAGATGCAGGTATTCATTTGGAACTGATTTATGGTTCTAATAATTAGAAAACTTCACATCCTGAGGTTTTATGATATGAATTATGAAACATATGCTGCATCCCAGATCCAGCTTCCAGTTAATCATTGAGGTAAAGAGCAGGCAGACTGAGACCTAGCGTCAGGGGGTGATGCTAATTTGATGCGAAGGTGCTTTTATTATAGTTTTACATAAAACAGGCATACTCTTGCTATTCATCGAGGCTGACACCAAAATTTATAAACCTCGGTATACAAACGACTGCGTCTTTATGTAGAGTATGAAGATCTGCGGGATATAACATAAATCACGCGCTAGTCACACCCAACGAAAACATTGCTTAAGAGTCCCCCGTCTCCCTGTATCTAATAGCGTTCACGCGGCCGTCTGCGTCTCCAACCGCTGTGAAGATCGATCTCTGTAGTGAAACGTGCGTTCAACCTCAAGTGATGCCAAAGCTAATGATTTTAAAATTAGAATTTCCATTGAAAATAAAACTTCCTAAAAGACTTGTTAGGTTTGGGAATGTTCGTGCCAGACGCTTTACGATGTGTTTTAATTAAAGGGTTATCAAGATTTAGAAGTTCAAAGCTGGCTCTAGTATTATCATTGTATTAGGGTTCAGAGTATAAAAAACAAATGACTGGTGTTATTTCTGTAACCGTGTCATCAAAGAGAATCTTGTTTCGTTCGCATTATTCATTTCAGACTAATCGAGCATTTTGAATTGCCACCTTCAGACTCCCTTCGGTCTGCGTCATGTGCTTATAGAACAGACTGATGGCAGTTTATACCAGCACATAACACCACCGATGTGGGGGTCCCGACCTCACTGGAGACCAGCGATACCACCGATAGTTTTATAACTGCCACTTCACATCGCGGATCTAATTTAATTTGAGCACGAGACAAGCATAACAGTAATGGCACGAGGAGTAATTTTTTCACCAGATCGATTATGGGCACTGGATAATTGAAGATGAAATTTCCTGATATGAACGCCATATTAAATAACCTGAAAGAAAATTTATAAGTGCCAAATCCTGAAAAGTTGTTGATTGATATCATGAAATGGAGTGACAGACGAATGATAGCTGTCCACAAGACACGTTAGAGATTTTGAGCTTAAGTTACCAATACAACTGAACTTATGAGTGCAACTATTCCTGAAAAGTTAGTTACGCAGAGACTTCGTACAACAATGTCAAAAATGAGTGGCCCTCCAGCGCCGAGCAATGAATCATAAACTGTTTGAAAGTTTAGCCTACAGAAGTTTGCTTCCACGCGGGTAAAAATAATAGGACCACGGACTGGTCGGGGCTAATTATAAAACTTTTAAAACTCGGAGGTTTCTCATCGCTACAGGCACGCGATAAGAGGGCAGTAGATCAGCGCTAATTGAAATTTTATGTTACCGGTATCTCTTACGTGAAGAGTTTCATCCAGGTGGGGAGACGACCAGGTAACTCACGATAGTTTCGCTAATAAATCAGTGGGCCGGGCAGTTGTGAGGCGAACATGACACACGTCGAGCGGCACGTATGTCTTAACCACCCAGAAGATTGCGGCAACAGACTGCTCGCTGTTCCCGCAGCATTTGTCGACATTGTGGACATCTATGAGGTCCGTCAGGTGTGGAGTTATCGCGCATAAACATCGCTGATGGGAGGGTGAGTTGTCAGCTGCTGAGGATGGCGAGGATGGTGTTGACGGACAGCATATCATACAGATGTCTCAGGCGAATCCTGCTCGGCACACGTGTTCCTCTCACTGTCGGCTCTCTGTCTTGTTTACAGCCTCTGATGGCCACTGCTCACCCTTTTCATTATCCTACCGGGTGTTCTTGTTTTATAACTAAACACACTACTCTCCCACTGAGCGACTTTAGCGCGGAAATTGTGCAAAGGGGTCGAATGTCGCCGACACTTTCACATTCATCACATACTCCCTAGTTAACAACAGGCACCGTCTAGTGGAATTCAATTTATGAGACGCGATATTAATTTTGCGATGATAGCTGGACAATGATCGTGTCAGAGGGACTGCCGTCCTTTTCAATTCAATCCCAGGCGAATGCATGAATTCATTAATTTTAACTTAAGTTAGGTGAAAGATGTTGACGAGAGCTATGGGACTTTCTGACTTGTTTATGCATGCGACTAAGTTTCAAGGACGCGCATAACTCGGAGGGACCTACCTGATGGGAGGGTGCGGGGTGATGGCTACTCCCTCAGGTGGTCCGCCAGGCCGGGGTGCGGTAACAAGCTCGCGCCTCCTGTACGCCCACCGCCTGCCAATTACGTGTAACGTTGTCGTTCGCCCGCTAGCCGAGCACATCAGAGCACATTTTAGCAGCACACGAGAAAGTTAATGGGGAAAGTTACAGCCATAGTTTGTAAACATCCCGGCATGGGCGCACCTACCAGAGATCAACTCACCGCTAGATACTTGTGCTTATTGGAATAATTCATCGTTTGTAGGAAATTTGATATTAACTGTGTTTTTTTAGCGCCACCATGGATCATTCTCGTGGATTTGCGGTTGTGGTGTTTATTGCTTCCTTTGGATTAATTCACCCTCAGGAATCGCTAACGAAGTGTACCTTACAGAAGGGAAAGCACACGTACAATGTGGTATTATCTGAACATTGTGAATCCTCGCCGTTCGTTAATCAGCTGCAAAACGACAATCAAGAGAACATGAAAAATTTCTTAGACATAAACGTCGACCACACGAGACGGATACAGGGTTTAGAAAATGCTATCAACAAACTTCTGAACACAATCGACGGGGATAATAGTGGCAGACAAAGACACAAAAACGTAATATTTTCCAAAAACTCACGCGTCTCAAGAGACGATGGCCATAAAAAAGATGGAAACAAGTTTAAAGAGCACCCTAAACGAGTAGAAAATCAACTTTTAAATAGCTTGCACAAGGAGTTTGTCGGACTTCGTCGAGAGCTCACGCAGACCAAGCGGCGGTTGAGAGAAACTCAGAGGTCGTTAACCGACGCCAGGAAAACGCTAGGAAAAACCCAACAAGAACTAGAAGCAACTAGGGTGAAATTGAGAGATACAGAGAGACAGCTTGAGATTTCATTAACAGAAAACTTACAAATGAGAAAAGAATGTGAAACCACTCAATCCGAACTGGTTGATACGAAAGCCAAATTAAAAGAGGCTGAAAAGAAAATACGTAAAAAAGATATTGAAGTGTGGCGCGCGAAGATGGAACAAGAAGATCTGAGAAAGGCCCTTGAGGCCTGCCACAGAGAACTCGCAGATGCCAGACTAGCCCTGGAGCAAGCATTGATCAAATATCACGAATTAAATCTACGGCATGAGAATGTTACAGAGGAACTTGAAGATCGAAAAGCAGAATTGATGGAGTGTTACCAAGGTGAGTATTTAATTGAAAACCCTTGCCCTTGAATACTAAGCCCTACCGTGACAAATGGCAAAACAATGAGTTTATCTGAACTATGAATAAAGCAATAAACCCCCAGCGACCGGGAAAGTGATTCGTGGTCATGGGAGAGATCAGTTACGATTAGGTTACCGAGAAATGTTGCCCGAATCATGGAAAAGAGAACATGCAGGTGTTTATAGATACGCCCTTTCACCTCGGTGTGGTCAAATATGTTACCTTGCAGAAGAGAATTCAATTTTTATGGCAAAGTGCCAGCTACAATATCACTTTACCTCCCACAAGTATCATAACTATCCTCATCAAATTTGGTAATTGTAAAATGATTATGAACGATTTTTAAAGTCTAGACCACTTAAGCGAACAACGTTCATGTGTCGAACAAAGTTCCTGAGAACATCGATTTTTTACCCGCTTTTATACCCTTTAGTCGCTAATTTATTGAAACGATTATGTGTAATATTACAGGTTTTGTCCGTCGCCATATATTCAGGTGACAAGATAAAAAGTTCACTACCCCGGTAATTATCAACCAGCCATGGGTCACTGAGGTCATATATTATAGCGCAGCAGAGCCTCCAGACAATATCATCTGACTTTCCGTCACTTAATAGCTGTTATTTGCGCTAGTTTAAACACTGAGGCTTTTCTTACGGCGTAAATATTGCGAACTTTTGAGGCGTTCATGCAGGCTAAAAAGTGAAATTTATAGGCTCATATCACTGGAGACTTCATTTCCACCTCATGAGCACAGGCATCAATAGATTCAAAAATGTAATGTTTACTGTAATTCAGATGTGCGATTTTTATATGATAGAGCGGGATGACACAAACTTTTCTTTGTTTTAGGCGGTTAACATGTCGCACTACACGATCCCTCAGTTTATCTCTCGCCATCAAATAGCTGTATATTCACAAGTTTTAGGGGTTTTTTCTTCGCCTTGACAAAGGGTGATGTCCGCGTCCCCTCCCTGTCTATTTCATCAACAGGAACAACTGCGAAACGAGATTTCCCGGTGTGGCAAACTTGTCTCTCACCTGACAGAGACATTTTTCAACTGCTTTATGTAGCTTTGTGACGAATGTAGGCCTGTTCAGGTTAATTCGTTTGTTATGTATACACCTTGTCACAGCGAGCGACTATATTTCGCGCCGTCAACTTAGCAAGTACAAAATTATTCGCACTTTGACATGTGCCAGAAGTGATCCATGCTCAACCGAACTGCTTCTATCAATTGAGATTACATGATAGCGGAGATGTTTTTGGCGTTATTTTTTTATGAAATTCGGTGCGAAGACAAGACGGTCTTTACTCGGTTAGGGCATATGGCGAAAGGTTGTTGACAGAAGTGGCAGGAACTCTCGGATTTGTCGTCTGGTTTCTAACCCCGGGCTGATCTGATCGGCCTGGGAATTTTATTGTCAACTTCTCTCTCACGCCCGCTGATTTGAGAAAGGCGAAGCCTTAAACTTTCATATTTATTTATAAAATCCCCTCCCTTTCGCGAGGCTCGAGATTTTTCCACGTAAATATTGAGAGAAGGCAGCACTGGGAGCAAACTCCGTCTATCGTCTGCAGACTTTCTTCTTTGCTTTTTGCTTTGCAAGACGACGGGGTCATAACCGTGTGCTTTTTGTAAAAACCTTCACCACAATAAGTATCATCTGTTTAACATATTCCTGGTATTCACAATACACATAAAAAAGAAACGGCAGGGAACAAACTCACGTGCTTTTAGGAGTGCACATCGATACATCTAGTATAAAGAGGTCTGATGACGTGAGCTGAATGGCTAAATGCTCGAAGGAGACATTGTAATGCTATTTGCTCGCTATAATTAGTGATATTATGATGACGATTACATCGCAGGCTATTATAACGGATCATTTATACTTCGGCGTGATAGTGCAATTTGTCGGAATCCAGCAACACGAAATCAGACAGTGAATAAACTGAACGAGGATTCTTGAAAGAGAATGATTGCTGCACACATGTATATACGACAAACTAAATGACTTCTAGATCTTGTATTTTAATCACCGTAGCATTAATTTCCCTGTTTCAAATACGCATGAATGCAATATACCCCTGCCTTGGAAAGTAAGTCGTGGCTACAGGTTGGACCGACTACGAGAAGGGAAGCTTGAAATGATGTCCGAATCTTCAAGGGAGGTAGTCTTGGAGGACTTGCCGGGGTTAATGGATGTGCACTTTTACCTTGGTGTAAATGTCAGACATGTGGTCATTTATATGTTATTTTATACAAGCTGTAATCTGCAGTCGGTATGATTCAAAATAGTTCTCACCAGGATATAAACAGTACTAAGTTTATACGTGAAAGACCTGCGCATGTATGTTGTACATATGTACGCCAGATATGCGAATTATTCAAGGACGCCGTTACCTGCCGGCTCATTCACCAAACATCGCAACTAATCAACATTTCATAAGGATAACGGGTTGACGAACCAGTATCCATGTTTACAGACCTAGGCTGACGTTAACTGTTAAATTGCAGATGGCGTCAAAATTCATTTAAGAATTACCACGGCTTCCGTCAAGCGGTGTGCTCCCTAAAGTTCGGATAAACTTCTACATTAATAATGATTATTCAAAGCAAAAATACGTGCAGGGACCAAAGTACCCTCTGAGATTTCATCTTTTGTTTCGAGTATTACAAAAACTTATGATCTACGAGATCCATTTATTTCTTCCATTTGAAGTGACAGAGCCTACACGCTGGTGTGATGTCATCAACCCTATGAATTATTGAGCTCTTGAGGTATAATTGTGAACAAACTTATCGCAATGATAAGATTGCTATTAGACACTAAAACTTGCACGTTACTCCAGGGGTGAGATGATTCTGAGGGTCTTACGTAATCTTACTGCAGATTATGGGGCCAAAGTGATTTAGGAGTTTATTTCGACATTTTGATGGTTATTCTGTGAAGGCATGAAACGTAGCTCTTGGTTTATTCTCAAGACAGGGGGTCTGGTGCAATATTAAATAAACATAAAAATGATAACATGTAAACTTTGTATGCTTTTTTATACCCCAATCCTGAAATGTTTGCAAGCGCGGCACTTATATTTGTATAACAGGTGTTGCATGCCGGGTCTGTATTTATTCACTTATTAAAGTGGAGTCAGAAAGCTCAATTCTAAGAACTAATGTCTAAATATAATTCTGTTGTCTCTATATTCAAAATAATAAAAGATAAAAGATAAACAGTCAGTTCTCTATATGGCTTCCGAAAAGTTGCAAATGACATCACTTTAATTAATTTTCATGAGATTGAGTACTTGAATCAATTTAGGAGTCTAACTTGTAAGGTAACTAATACGTATGGATAATCTTTTTGCGTCTACTTCAGGAAAAACTACACAGTATTGTGGGTTTGAAGATGACAGCATCTGTGGGTTTGAGCAGGATAACGGCACCGATGATCAGGATTGGTTACGGTGGAGTATGTCCACAAATTCATCTAACACTGGACCCTCTTTTGATCACACGTGTCAAAACGTAAGAGGTAAGTTATAAAAAGTTTACTTCATTGAATAGACGACGAAAACATTTATGAATCACTTATAGGGCAATTATTACTAAATAAAGATTGGCTGACGTACTTAACATTTCCGAGATTTGACCTACTTTTGAAAGACAAATAACAATTAAGTGCGATATAGTTTTTAAATTGCACCGAGGGATTTTTCATCGTACATTTTAGAATTATATATCAGTTAATGGTGATAACCTGCTGTATAAAGAAAGCATCTCCTCCCCGATGTGATCACCGCCAAACCGCGTCGGCGTGTTTGTTTATGCAGTTGTCAGTGCACAAAAACTAATGATCGAACTGTGACACCAAGGCTATGATCTGATGATGAGAACCAAAAAAACTATATTTTGACAAGGTTTTAACTCTCCGAGTGAAACCTATCCACATTCTTAACCATCGGCATGGTGTCAATAATGGAATAAGAAGCACATGCTGACTCGTAGATCTTCATAACGCGGTTAGAGGAAGAGGCGCCTCGTCTTCTCAACACACTGCGCCAACTAATTATGCTTACCTAGCTCAAATATATAACTCACAAGCAATTGCAAATAGATCAGGGTGAGAAAAACAAGGTCTCTCTCAAACTCCAGCCATGCTGCTTTGGGCACCTCCCTTAAGTATTTTAGTTTTAGTTTTTTAAGCACAATAAAAAAGTGTAACGATCTTGTCAGGTATATTTCCGGCATGGTGTACTAATTATACTCGGGAAGTGCTCCTAATTTGTCACAGACGGCGTGTTAGCGGCAGATTTCTACCACTATCACTTTTTCACCCAGGTTATTACATGTACGTGGAGGCAACAACTCGATCTGAGGGGAAGAGAGCTCGACTGAAATCACCCAGGTACATGGGCTACGTCGAGCAATGTGTAGAGTTTTACTATCACATGTACGGAAGAAGTATTGGAACATTGAACGTCCATACCATTGTGAGCTTCAATTCTGATATATTTACAAATCATTCTAGCTCAGTCATCTGAGAATATTGCCATAAATATTCAGTAAAACTTGGAAATTAAGAACATGTACTCCATATATGCTGCGCTATTCTAAATTTCTGGCCAGCTAAAATTATTTACGCTTTGTAGATGGGCCAGCAACTGTCTAGGAAGCTGTAATTCCCCTGACATAAATAACAGTAAATAGCAATCTGAGCAGTACACTAAGAATGTCGTTCCTAACTCTTTATCTCGCCAGACCTATAATGTCTGAATGTATGGGTTTTTTTACTAGGTGCCAGGAACCAATGTGGTACCCTTGTGGCGAGCATTTGGTAACCAGGGAGATGTGTGGACGCTGGCGAGGATAGGAATACCTGCCGGAGTAGCCGAGGTTGGCTATGAGGTACAGTCTCAAACTTTAACCGTCTTTACAGGCTACTTGTGTTTGGGTGATAAATTCTAAGACAAGATTGGCTTTTGCGCTACTTATTTTGTCCTGCTCCATAGTAGCGCTACAGTAAATTAGATGATATAAATACATGTATAGATATGTTTCTAAAACCCAATGCGTTTCTCCTTTTAAAGGTGGTATTTGAAGCAGTCTTAGAAAACGGATACGCTGGAGATCTTGCTATTGATGATTTTCGAGTTTTCGATGGACCTTGTTATGCTCAGAGAGTGTCAGTAACGCATGATCGGCGTAATCCGTTACCAAGGCAACAAACTGAAGCCCCTGGTGACTACTATTTAACAACGTCAGCTTCGGAGCCCGACGATAATGTTGAGAACAACACATAGTTGAAATTTGTATCGGAAAGAGTAGCTCCTGATCAAGATATCAATTATTATATGGCAGCCTGATGTAGTGACCGAGTGATATGTATTTCACTACAGCATCATATATCATAAACAGTATATATACCCACCCTTCCCACACTTGGAACTGCTGGCTTTGTACATATCGATCGTTCAATAAATGTAAGGTACTGGCTACGTCGACGACCCGGTCGTCGACTTAGACTAAAATTTTAAATCGACGACCCTCGGTCGTCGACGTAGCACGGGCGTCTATTTAGATGACCCTTGGGTCGTCGATATAGACCCTCGCCCTATAAACCGACGACCCTTTCATACAATCGGTACCGGAGAGAGAAGGAGGTAGGGGTAGGCGAGGTAATAAGTGCAGGACCGCGGCTTCCTGAATAGCAGAATGCCTAAATGGCCAACAATGATATAGAAACCTCCTTAGTCAGTCTGATTTTCACTAAAACTAACTCGATTATTTAAAGTATAATACAATATTATATACTAACTCTGAGTCTCAAAACCTCGATCGCCATTGTGCACATAACGGTAAAAAATGTGCGGTATAATTGTACTCCACTATTGTCAGTTTTTTTTTTTAGTTTATCTGAATCCACTGAATGTAAATCCCAATCATACCCTGCCATGACTGCTTGTCTACAATTAGTACACAATGGCAATCGAGGTGTTGAATTTATAGTACTTCACAGTTTTAAGGTTTATTATCATCTTTGCAATTTGGCCATTCAAGCATTCTGCCCTAGGGTCGTCGAAATAGACACCCTTGCTACGTCGACGACCCAAGGTCGTCGATTTAGAATTTTAGTCTATGTTGACGACCGGGTCGTCGACGTAGCCTGTACCTAAATGTCTCTCGAATAAATAGAAAGTTAATAAACAAGGTAGCTCGTATCAATAATTACCCACATAGATGGATTGATCATTTTATTCTTGATGTCAAACAATTACGTTATTTTCACTGTCAAGTGCTTATACTTTAATAACCACATGAATGTACTTCCGTAAACTAGAATGATGACCTAGTTACGCCGTATACAATACAATTAAAAATATATGTTTATTGAATTGCCTCACGATTTGTCTGATGACATTGTATCGATGGGTGCTATAATTTAAGAGCAAGAACCTCGACATTTTGGATGAATTGGGACACAAAATAAGAAAATTGTCCTCTAGACATGATCTGAAAGTGATAGACAAATGACCAATCAATATGATTGTTCATAACCATATAACCTTTACAACTAATAAAAAAAATTACCATGTAATTTACAATTTCACCACAAATTGAACTGATTATATTCGATAGTCATACATAAGTGAAAGTTAGACGTGAGCGATAAAATTTCTATCATAACTCCAGGCGACATATGGATAATAAGATTACAGGCTTGTAGTTGTCACAGAAAAATATAGCGCGATTGTACACCAGTATAAATTGTTTAATCTTTATGGGTTATATAACGTTTCAATTGTGTTTTCCTATACACTGGCTCTATCCTATCGGGTTTTAAGTGAATTAAGGTTATCCCTGCTTTCGAATTGCGTGGTCCATATAATAAAACCTCTCTAGATTTATAAGAATTACATGCCAGCAGATGTACGTGTACACTTGTATTGGGCATTTACGTGGCAGTTTTCCTCCCTGAAGAACTCAGACTTTGCGACCAGCACAAATTGGAGAAATCTACATTCTTAGCGGGTTTACCATTCAGTGTTTTTCCGGTTCATTAGGGAACGACCCAGGAATCCTTAAACACTTTCTCCGGCAGTTGATACTTAGTGGACGTTATATAAAGAATTAAACCATGAATCGACGGGAGATAACATGGCAACAATGGGTGAGTGCATGCTTCCACATTTCTCTTATGTTTATGGAGAGTTTTTCACGGCCATTCAGGCTAAAACTTTGCTTAAAGAAATAAGCCTACATCAATGAATATTTATGAGTTAAGAAGTGGTTGTTATTGTCCTAGTAACCTAGTGGAACGAATCACCTACCAACGATTATGACACTTTGGCTGGGCTCTGTTACCCATATAATTAACTCAATAGACAGCTAGTTCGTGTGACTGGTATTTTGTTCTTAAAACTCATCTTTACGAACGATTGCCTTATATCAATTGTAAAAATCAATGCACCCGCTCAATCATATCCCTTACATTTGATGTGAACTTTTTATCTCAGGCCTGGAAACACTGCTAAATATTGGTCCCAATAGGTGATCGATAATTCTGATCATTACCCTCCCAACTATAAAAATACGCGAGTGATTAAACAACAATATACAAATTCATCACAAACCAATATACAATTATCTTTGTCGTCATTGGGTTAAAATTCGTGTATTAGCCTATACGTCTCTTGCAATGTTTGTTATTGGAGATGTGGCTTGTAAACGTTTCAATGAAATCATTCTCACACTATTAAATAGCAAAAAGAAAAGTCGTTGTCATAATCTATTTGTCGAATAAACAATTTCTGTATTGACGATTAGCTAAATTTAAACATAAACACACCATTTATATTGTTCGACGACTGTATACTTTAAATCAAGCATGCATGCCGACATGGTACATTATTCTGTTAATCAATCAAGTGGCTACGGGCAACATTTACTGAAGGTAGTTAGCGATCCGAGTTAATCTGTTAGTTCACCTGCAGTGATGGTGGCATGTACTATGTAAGCACCGGTAGCCAAATAATACACCCACCTTAATCTCTATTGTGGGTTAGAAAAGGCGACAATGACAGTCTATCATATAAAGAATTTTGGGTAGCTAATCTGTGCAGAGAGCTCCGTCGAGGTGAACCAGTGTTTATTTGTTAGTATGTCACCCGGCTGATATTCGTACCCCGTCTTAGAGATGGCGGATTCTCATTAAAATTGGACTCGTGCGTTTGTTTGACATTGGATATAGATATCATGGTAACTTAAAGCACTCTGATGTTGGAAAGGTAAGATATTATCACCGAGTTAAACAGGTTACTAACCTAGTCATATGTGTTTACGCATCATCGATAATTGATATCAAGTCTGGGGAATTATATTGAAATGTAAACGCTACACACCACGCAAATGTTAAGACAGGACCCTGGTGTCTATTTACCCGAACTGCTCTATTGCTTTTATTGATATTCAATAACGGCTAATAGACTAAATTATATTTGCCAAATGACAGCTAGCCTCGGGAATTCCATGTAAACTAATTGTATATAATGAGTTATAGAGTGTGAGCGGATAAACGTGGTGGACTCGAGATACAAGGAATACAATTTCATCCGTTCAATAATTGTCTAATAAACCGTCAGAATTTTCCTGGATTCGGAGAGTACTTTATTTGATAACATAGGTCATGGAATACGATCTTATATGTATGCGCATTATACTTATCAAGGCACCATTCGTTGAGCCCTGAGACTACCACAAGTATATAAAATGTGATCTCAGAAACTTCACAAATGGGTTAAATGCGTTTAACAAATGGTAACAAATACTGGATGGAAGCCGATATTAGGTGTTTATTATATTAAAAATGAAAATGGGGCCCCATCAGACGGACATTGGCCCCAAACGGCGGCTAATAATCAATATTTCAGGGTAGGAATTATACTCGTTTGATCCCCGCTTTTTCAACTATAATCTGATGTTAACCAATTTGAATGTGGGAAGTGCCAACTCGGCCTTGCAATGCTAGTGATTTTACCCTGTAAATCAGTCATGAATTAATACCAGAGATAATTATTTCAGATACTCTGGAGGAGCGAAGATGGCACGGATTACTTTCCGCTCCGTTGGGACGCAGACGATAGAGACGACTCTTCAGATACAGGGAAGGATGAATAGAGAACGCGCTCTCAGGCGTCTTGTCCTCAAATACAAAGGTCCGATAAAAACATTTACTGACTCAGACGTTCGTACACAAAGCATTGTAACCGCCAGCATACCGGCTCGTGTCGCCATGGATAAACTGCCGGTGGTGAAGATGAAGGAGGGGCAGAGTTTTACTAAAACTAGAGACTCTAAACAGTGGAAGTATCACTCGATGGCCGAGTATAACACGATGAGGAGGAACACGAAAAACTACAGCCACTACCGTTCCCAGTCGGACAACCCGGACGGGGCGAAGGACGAGCTGCCCGTGTTAAAGGACCAGGCCACCAACACGGAGACCCTGATGCTCCGTCCTTACGTCTCCAACCCCACGCCCCGGCCTAAGACGGCGGCCCTGGTGGGCATGCCCCCGGTACAGGGGGAGAACCCGCGCATGCCGCGGACGGCTAGAAGCGCCGGGATGGTGGTGAGGAGGGAGAAGATAAACCAGGCGCACACGGCGAGGACGGAGAACGCGCACGAGCACGAGAACATGCACGCGTATCGTCTGCTCGGCAGCGGCATCAAGCGCAAGGACGAGTCCGACCACGACCCGGATCAGCAGACGCTCGAACCGGAAGTCTATCAGCAGCTTAATGCGCCCAATGATTCGTCTGATAAACCGCACAAGACAATGGGCGCTCGTCCCGGGGTACATCTGACACAGGGCAGGACAAAGATGAACGTCAGGTATCTCAAGTTCTACTCGGGTAGCGATGCAGATGGAAATCCCCCAGCAATTAACCAGCACGTCCTGGCTGATCTGACGAGAGGTCGAGCGACCACCGGCGAGGCGGGAGGGCGGAGGGTCACCTTTCGGGAAGACCAAAACACTACTAGCATTTACTTCGGCAATGGTCTCAACAGACCGACAAGGGGTTATGTAATCGAGTCGCTAGATGCTGAGTCAAGGACGGGGAATTCTCTGGGTCCGTTTGCCCTCACTGAAAAAAATCTCACGGCGTTCAATAAAATTCAGATGAAGGAGGTTGATGGTGAAGACCCGATAGATGAGGACGTGTATAGTAATGTTAATACTAATAAGAGGGTGTCTGACTGGGTTCAGCAGAGGCGAGTACAGATCCCTAGTGATGGTTCATTAGGACAATGTGTTACCATCTTAGATATCGACGAAGGGCGAGAACCCTCTGATAACGCAGAATAAAAGATAAACTAACGAAATAAGTATCGTTACATTTCAATCTTACGATATCTGTATTTATGCTTGAATTTAAAATTATATCACAGATGTTTAAAAAAGTCGCCCATTAATTTCGAATTAGATGCATGCCTAGATGAGATATGCTCTTTGACACGAAAATTACTAAATCAATGTGAATATAAGGCTTACATTTTCATCCATTTACCACAATACTCAATTAAACTGTTCAATAAAGCATTACGTTTGTGTCAAATAATAAACTCTTTACCATTATATCCATTGTTGCGAGAGTTTTGTGCTATATGTACAATGTTCTTCGCTTTTCTGTATTTCTTTGGTTCTGTAAAAAGGTAATACTGTACAGCTAGTAGAGCAGCCACAGTCACAGATTAGATAGAAATGTGTTTAAGCTAAAGGTGGTCAACTTATAGAAACGCCAAGGTACACTCAGAAATAGGAACAGCCACCCACAGATACTGATCTAGTTTACGCTATATCAAACAGGTTGCTCTTGTACGATTTATGTAGCTTATGGTTTCTTTTAGTTCGCTTCTGATACCAGTTTGTGTTCATTTTCTCTGCAATAGCGTGCATTCCACTAAGACTGGTCGAACCACCATCTATCGCAGTATAAAGGAGATGCCGTGCCAACTGTATTTTCTGTTGTAGGGTTTGAATGTCTAATTACCGTTTCATCCGGTTTCCGATCATTTTACTGAGCGATAGGCACGCTACGTTGCTCTAAGAGACTGAATTTCGTACTTGTAAGAGCTTCAACCTCAAGAAATCACGATATCATTACGTACCAGACCACATTACTTCTGATGCATGAATGATAGAAACTACCGTAATCTTACCTTGTACTCTTAGACTAGTTTAAGGCGTTTTTGGAAGCTGAATTACGCGTTTAACACATTGAAAGTTGAGGACGCGACCTGTTGTGTGGCTTATTGTGGGTGATTATACGGGTTACATAACCATTGTATGCTCCATTGTTACACTCTACACATGATCAGTCCTTCTGTACTGCTATCCGGGAGCGACTTCCTCTCCCTATAGAGCGCGAAGGCGCATAGCAGATGTAGTGGCAGCGACAGTGCAGGTATACCCCATTCGGCTCACAAGCTCTTAACAGGGGTGTTTCGTTTCTCTTATATCGAGGTATCAGCTGGAAATTAAGAGG
>JAXGGS010610909.1:0-10121 GCA_035585475.1 Armandia brevis | reverse complement strand
GATGTAACGCTTCATGAGACTTTTGTTCCGTTTCCGCCCACCGCACACAGATGAGAAATAAAGCCAGAGTTTTGTTCTAGAGCTGCTGTGATTTATTTGTCGCGTCTGGAAATGCTGACGTTTTTTGGAAGCACACAGAGGAGACTCGAGGATATTATTTGACGGTGACAAATCCGCTGCTTTGTAAAATGTTCTATTTCTGGGTTCGTAAAAATAAGCGATGGGTCACGGCTGAATACGAATACGGTGGGTGGAATTTTAGTATTACCGCTTGATATGGAATATTCCTGATTCTTCATCATTGGCAGACATTAGTGGGGGAGAGCCCGATTTAGTGCGACATTTCTCTCTAAATATTGTCATATTCCGTGTTTTGAAGTATTTTGGTTTGTCGAGTTTATTCTCCGAATTACGTTCACGAAGAGACAACAAAGAAAGTAGATCAATTGTTCAGTCTCTACTGGGCAAGCACCCAGCACAGCAAGCGTATACATTCAGTTTATCATGAGGAACGATAGTTCAGTACAGGAAAGGAGCTGTTACCCACCCTCGCCTGGCAGGATGCAAGATGTTTATTGTACCGAGTTACGATTTGTCCCCAATGCTCCTCGTACTTGGCTCCATTTTTGCCCGATGTTATCCATGAAAAGACAACAAGTAAGACGGTTGCGCGATATTATTCTAGACGCAGGATTGTAACCTCAGAAATCTGACAACTTGAGAAGCCATGTAGTTATAATGCAGAGATGAGGGGTGGAGAGGATTCCTGTAGAAATGTGTAGGTGGTTTGCCGATATTAAATCATTTCCGAGGCACTCCGTGGTTGCTCCTGACCTCATTAACTCAGTCACAATTAGTTTGAGGTTTCTTAAACAGGAAATAATCAAAGCTGGCCTATTTAAATCGCTTTATAAATTTGCAATCAAAGCGGGCTTATTTAAACTTATTTCTTCATGTACAATAGTAGCCAAAGCTGGCACTGAAATATGCAGAAAGAGAGTTAAGATGAGAAAGGAGATATAAAGGAAAATTAAAGGTGACCTGTGTTATTTCTTTGTGATTAAAATGTACCCAATATTGCTCCATGCTAAATGTTTTCGATCCAAAACTAACATGGGTAGCATGACAGTAATTTCGAACATTTTCTCCGGTCCTTCTCCAGTCGGGAGACCATGCAAACAGCTGTATTTTATATCTAACCTCTGTCAGCCTAGCACAGGATTGACAGCCGATATTACAAACAAAGCTAGCACATGTGGACCCTCTTGAGCCTGCAATCAACATGGCCTAGATCAACCACTCTGTATATATAATAATTAGAATGTTTTTACTACAGTCGGGAATGAAATATGTGCCTCGGTAGCGCAGTAGGCAGCGCGTCAGTCTCATAATCACACAATTATAAAGAGCAATCTGAAGGTCGAGAGTTCGATCCTCTCCTGGGGCATTCAGTTTTGACAAATTATACCAGATAGACGGGAATCAGGCGGGAATCAAACGATATTGTTCTAGTTTGGGATCATTTCAAACTGTTCTACAATTTTCGTTCTGCAAATTCAACTTTTAAATAAACCTTTCTCATCAAGGGGGAACCTTATACTAATCTAATGGAATATCTTCTATATTTGCCAAACAGCACCGATGCTCCTGATTCGTCCGGTGGGAGAAGGTGAACTTTCCCATTGTGTCGCTGATAGATTGATCTATGAAGCAGACATGACCAGTATTTGTGGTTAAATTATATCCTGTAAAATGTTTATATAATCAATATGAGACTACCTAAAAACAGCCGCAGGTTATAACTGACGTACGCATTGCATGACAGGGTATGGTGAGGTAACAGAGTTCGGTCTGACCTTCTAGTGCTTAGATCAGCGTTTCAGTAAATCAGTCAGATGACCTAAATACCACTCATATCTAGTGACAGCTTGAGAGATGACAAACATGGAATTCTTTCTGTATGTCATGGACGATCTAGGAGCAATCAAATTTTAAAGGTATACATTATGTGTGCCAATTGTTCCCGATATATTTACGCAATTAGTAAGTTGTAAATACTTATATCAAATATCAGATGGACTCCGGGCAGACCAATGTTCCACTACCCGGCTGATATTGTTTCCTATTCTTAGAAAATATTTTTGTCAAAACCTTATTCAAGAAGCCAATTACAAGTTCTATCTGTTACATATTTTGGTCAGTTTGAACTCAACCACTGTAAATGAATGATTTTGACACGTGTCCAGCTGCTGTTTGACCTTGTCTGTGTAATGAGGGGGATCCCAGGTATGTTTGTTATTCTAGGTCACGTGTAGCACGGGGTCAATAGGTACAGACACCTAGATCAGTTTCTTATGTTCTGGTGAAAAGCCTCGTCTGCTGTCTATAAATCATACTCAAGTTCCGACTCGTGCTTTACTTCTACATTGTTTTATATACATCCTGTACTGGCAGCTGGTTTGTGAATCCTAGCATCCATGTTCTGTCCCAACATGCGACATCGACTGATGCACCAACAGAGAGGATTGTCCGAATATGACGGACGTATCCTGTCCCAGTGTCCGGACGGAGCTCGGCCTAATCTCCGAGTATCCTGCTAGACCTCCTTTCAGACCACAGAGGTCACTTAGTCCGTTACACATATTCCTAGATACCGTAGAATTAAACTTAATTTATGTTGGCCTTGCTGATTTCCTTGAACCTTTGCGCCTCTCATTCAATCACTGTCAGACCAGGTGAAATATACAGGGAAAAAGCGAGGTAATAGATGTGATGCACGAGTTCAGATAGGTTATGTCAAGATTGATACCCAGAGTTCCTCTCAGCAACTGTCAGACATTGTGACCTACTCCCTATATTTACACACACCTCATTATTCTACAGAGAGCAGATCTAATATTTAAATGTCAGACTGACATGACGTGGGCAAATGCTTTCCCGCTGACAAACATTAATCAAATATGCAAACATGCTTCCAACATTTTTATGAAAAATACATAATTAATATATGACCGTGATTGCATCTTGGGTGATACACGGTTCATAATAAACCTTAACCTTAACCTGGAATTCTACATACACCGATTTGCTGTATCAGTGAAACATTGGCATATGTTGATAGAACAATGAAAACAGCCGAAATATATGATAGAAGGACTTAAAGGGTACTAGAATGACAATCAATGTAGTTGATTAGGTCATTCATCTCTCAAAGTCCTAATTTTGAAGGACCATGATAATTATTTATAAAACTAATTCTTGCAATGATGATTCAAAACACAACAGTCAATTTACAATTATATTAGCTGTTGTTTACTTAGGATTAGGGTCAGGCCTGTTGATGAAAGCCTCGTAATATCATAATTCACCTAGAATAAACGAGTCTCTGTTTTCTCTATAAGTTGGGTTAGATATAAATCAAGTCTCATTTCCTGCTCGAGAGATGTAATATTTCAGCTCTCCACAGGCAGGTCGGACCCGCTTTATTTTGTGTCCTTCTTCTGCATATTGGAAAAAACCCATCATATCTGAGCTGCCTTGATTTATTATTCGCGTCTGGAGATTGTGACGTTTATAGAATTACAGAGCGAGTGAAATCGGCTGCTTTGAAAACGTTCTTTATTCCTCTATGTGGCGTGGGAGTCTGAAAAGAGAAACGAATCGCAGCTGAATACTAAAATGTTGAAGGTTTTAAAACAGCAGCTTGATATAAAATATTTCAAGGCTATCGATAAAGACGGAAACGTGTGACCTTGACGGGGAGGAATGCTAATGTAGCGACATTTCTCTCATGTGGTAAAATATTTCTACGTTCGTCTGATATCTTAGCTTGCCGAGTCTAAATTGTTCATGAACATTCGAGGTTGGTCTAACGTACTTGAAGCTAGGAATCTGAGGTCTAGTATATATAACCTGCCATAGACAATCTAAACAAAACAATTATAAGAAAAAAAGGTTCCTGCCAAACAACCACATTTATACAACTTTTAGGATCATTGAATGTGATTTTTTGCATAATGATAATTAATAAATGATTTCAAATAGTGAGACTAGCTTTGAATGAGAGTTAATCGTCTAGATTGTGTTGAATTATTCATACCATCCCAGATATCCGGACACACAGTATAATTTGCTGCCATTTCTGCCTTAACAGATAATTGGGTGAAGTCACAAGAATACGATGATCCAGCACAGGTTACATATGGTGGTATTTAATGTCTGCTTACTGTGCCGTGGTCATGGGTCTCAGGGGGACCTACACAACGACTATACAATCTGTAATAGACATGTCGTACTTGTGTTTAAATAAGACTCTGCTAGGTTAGAAATAAGAACGAATTAATAGTGTCTCACATCAAACAGTAGCATGCACGTGTTCACAGTTTTGCTCTTTTTTTTATCGAGTTTTGCACAAATCAGATGCCTCGGTAGCGCAGTAGGCAGCGCGTCAGTCTCATAATCACACAATGACGGGGCGATCTGAAGGTCGAGAGTTCGATCCTCTCCTGGGGCATTCAGTTTTTTGTCTGGATAATAACTCGGAACGCGTTCAGGCTCACGCGTTGTGAGATCTAAGGCTCGAGACCTAAAAGTTGAGACGGACTGGACATTTACACTCTTAATAACTCACAGCTGCTTTCATTGGCTGATGAAAGCCATTCACAAAAAACCTTGACTGTGAATCGATTCAGCTGTAAAAAGAAGAGTTACACTTTCTGTTCCAAAGATGGAATGCTTCATGTCAAGACGACTTTTTATTCCGTTTCCGCCCACCGCACACAGATGAGAAATAAAGCCAGAGTTTTATTCCAGAACTGCTGGGATTTATTTGTTTCGACTAAGAGATTGTGACATTATTGGAATTGGACAGAGGAAACTCGAGGCTAAAATTGGACGGTGACAAATCAGCTCCTTGGTAACTGGTCTATTTCTGGTTGCATGAACCGCAGCTGAATACTAAAACATGGAATTTATTTTTATCACGACCGCTTGATATATGATATATTTGTTTTATAAATGGCCGACGTGAAACACAATAGGTGGACATTTCCATCTGATGGAATCATATTCGACGTCTTAACAAGTTTAGTGAGCCTAATTTGTCCTCTGAATGAAGGTAACAAATAGGCAAAATACCGCTGGAAAGTACATCACTGTAATGCTGCGTCAATGCCTGTTAAGCATTTTGTAAAACAATCATTTTCTCTTTTAAACAAAAATACATATCGCTGCATATGTTTAGGAGACACATTATCAAATTAGGTCACTCATGGTTTGACCAAAAAAAGTGCCTGTTTCGTACATACTGTATTGTCATTGGCTTCTGTTACATCATAACATAACATGCTAATATAATGGACAGACACCCTTAACTGTTCAATTATTCAGTCGTTTCTTGGAAAGCACGGGTTATATAAGCCAATAAACCAAAGTGAACAATTACAATGCGGTACAGGAAAGGATATGTTGCACACCATCGCGATAGGACAAAGTGCCAAAATTCGTATAACTTGACTGGAAACAAACATTATTTTGCCTTAATGTGTAACCTTTGGGTTCCTCGACTAAATCACCGCCTTCTATAGAGCCCAATCAGTGGTTCTAGAAAAGGTTAGGTTCGGATAAATCTGATGTTAATTGAGATTGAACATGTGACTGACATTGGTGGAGAGAGACAAATCAATAGGCAGTTATGTTTAGAATGAAACTTTCCAAGGTGGATTAATCGAGCCGACAAGTTACAAATGTCTAACTAACTTCATCCGGATGTTTGACTGTAATAACTTCTCCCATTGGATCGGGATCAGCGTTCTATAAACTGGTCAGTTCAGGACAATTAACCGGGAAAAGTTCCTCCTATATCGGTTTTTTTATCGATTAACTAGCTACATGCGTCCGGCCAGTGTCTTTGATCGTTTCCATAATCAATAAGAGCTGCTATACAACCTGTCTGAGTGCTTTCTTTGTATATGAGTATATAACTTTAATCGCTGAGTAACTGATGAAGTAAGCATTGTTTTATATAACCCAACACATACATGTGACCTTCAGCTTCTCAGCTCAGAAGTTGAATCTCTCGTAATATAAATGCGATCTTAAATAGCATGGGAATAGGCGAAAATGAAATTCACCTTTCTCGGCATATCATTGATGGAATAAGTGAAATAGCTCTTCACTTATACCTCGCTTGGCATACCTGATCAAGTATTGTTGACATATATTTAGTGTGGGTGGAAGCAAACACTGGAGTACCTTATTTGTAATTGCATTGCTGAAAATAACCGTGAAAAGCAGACTTGTGACCTTGAGAATAGAGAGAAGCCGGAAGTTACGTTCATTGAAAACATGCTCCCGTTTAAATTAATGCACATCGGTCTAGATACTGAATCAATTCGTCTGTGATGATCAGTGACCTAGTTCTTGTTCGTTTGACCTGTCCTTGCGTTTTGTCTATTTCTCCTCTATCTTCCAGATGTCACGTAATTGCGCCATTAACCTTTCACGTGACCAGTCCCACGGGAGATCAATTGACAGCCGAGTCTGGTTTTCCCAGATTAACGTTGTCTGTTTTTCGCCTTTAATCAAATAGACCAAGCCCATGATAAATAGTTTTAGAAAAAGGGCCAGTGGCTCTGGTTTGTAGTCTAAGTATCCGACCATGGGTCTAAAGCTTCATATATCTCACGTAGCCGTACTACGTAATACCATGCATTATTATTTTATCAGTTGAGCCCTAGAATATGAGATTAAAGGTTACACATACCACAAGCCTGTTCTACCTATCTTTGCCTTAGGGACGCTCAGTATATATAAATCGTGGATGGACATGCATTTCCTTGTAATCGAGTGTAAACCACTCCCTGTAATCTCATGAATCTTGTATAAATAGTCACTTCATCTTGTGCTAAGTTTGCTGAAAAAACACATAGAGCTAAGTGGAGGACTTCATTCGTGGGACGGGCTCAGTGCTGATTCCCGGATGCGCCTGCGTGGCGTTCAGTCAACGGAGCTCCGGTTCCGGTACTTCTGACAGCCACTTATAGGACACGGGAAACCGTTTATCCACCAGGAGGCCATCACGTTACAAGCAGCTGAATTATCGAATCTGGGATTTTCATTTGTGCAGAGGCTTATCCGCTGTCCGGCAGCAGTCATTATAGGGCATAGCTCCACCGGCCATGAAAACAGTTTTGAAAACAGCTGTTTTAAATGAAGAAACTAAGATGTTTCCCGGGTGGATATCTTATACGGAAACAGAGTAGACCAATATGGTCGCTCACGACATTGGCCTCTAATATTTGCAACAATGACTAAGAGATATATTACTCCCCTTTCCCGCTATTTGCTCCACGTTTTAAATCCGACTGGCCGAGGGCGATGCCCTTGACAGGAGAAAAGCGGCTAACCAATTCGACCTTGACGCTTTGTAAAGTATCTCTTCTCGGTTAATAAAATCGGGGGTATCTTACAGCGATTCTATTCTACTGACAGTTCATCCACAGCAATAGTTAGTGGGTCAGATGTTGTGGCAACGTCATCAGTGTGATAATTACGTCATCATTGTTTTACATACGTCCGGTGCACCTGATCTATACCGGAACTCGCCAGCAGTTCTTCTGTTAACCAGGCAGAGGAAATCGTTCACATGCACTAGCTATATTTACGAACCACCCGAGTGGACGGCACAGGGATGTAATTGAAGAACCTGATCGAAGCCCCAAGCATCCTGGTGCATCCTCAGCGTGATATTTACACAGTTCCTGCTGCTTTATTTACCTTTGACAGTGCAGAATTGTGGGAGAGGCACCGGACGATCTCGGAAGTAACGTCCATGCCCTCTGTCACAGTTCGAGCCTGAGTGAGGCTTTTTGAGTGCACGTCGAGCTCTCGCAGACTTCGCTTACTTCATGTAATATTATATTCACATAAAAACTTCAAAATGTTGATTGGATTGGTCTTGCTATGTCATCACATTCAGGTCTCTTATTATTGGGAGTTATCGGCAGAATACATTAAAACAAGTGTTATATAAAACTAGGTCTCCGAATCATTCATGGGTTTTGATGAACATTGGCCTATATCACGCATCAGCACCATGTTCTACTTACAATTGTTGACCTAGGGAGGGTGATAATTAACTTAGCGCTCATGTAACTATCATGTTACTTGTAATCGATATCTTGCCTTAAACCATCAGCTAATAGAATCTGGTGTCTGTTTTCTCACATGAGACATCAGCGAGGACAGATTTGTAACATCGTCCAGTCTCTACAGGAGCCGTGATATCTGTGAGGGATTAAGATAAAGCGACCTTCCAAAACACGAGTTATCCATAGTGTCAGAGGTAAGCAGGCCTACTTAACCTCAGCCCAGACAACTGCCATTCCAGGGGAATTCCAATCATCTTTACTGGTCACAAAGTATCGTGTATCACGGCCTCACTCTTTACCTACACGCAGGCGAGGAATGTCGACAGGTTGTTGAAAGTCTAGAAACTAGGCTATGTCAGGCCATTGAATGCCCCTTGAGAGCTATACAAGCTAGGTGGTTTGTTTCCTGTCCCAGTAGAATGACAAACCCCGATCTAATCTCCATGCATCCTTTCAGACATTCCAGTTAGATTATTGATAACTGGATTTTGCATCTATATCCATCTTTGTTTAAAACTCCAGAAACCAGACTAACTCTATTCATTCCATCGATCATCGATTTGACAACTGTACAAACTGGATTGTCTGACGTTTCCTGTCCCGTTTCTCGGACAACGATCAGCTGCCAGCCAGAAATCATCTCCGACCAGAAGGGTCACTTGGTGCATCTGTTTTCCTAACCGTTTCAGCGTTTGCTCGATATTTCCTAGACACAGGATTGGAACTTGATAAGTTGAGAAGCAATATAGTTATAATGCAGAAAAGATGGTATCGTTCCCAAAACATTCCTCAGTGGTCTCTCCTGACCTCAGTAACCCAGTCATACATAGGTCGAGGTTCTCCAAACCGCAAGCAATCAAAGCCTGCCTAAACATATCCCTTTAATAATTTTCTATCAAATCTGAGCTATTCATATAACTTTAGTGATGTTTATTAAACGCCACATCCGTCTGTGAAACCTACAGAAATGGAGAGCCGCTGAGTAATAATGAGAAGAGTAAAGGGGGAACGTTTTGAGACGGGAAAACATAAGGATAATGATCACATATGTTATGTTATTGGTTTCTGATTAACATGTTGCCAAGTATTCCTTCATGCTTGTTTACTGGCCGAAAGTTCCAAGCATACGTGCAACTGTTTATTAGTGTGTAACAGCGACAGTTCATTATCTGCAGTGGGTACAGAAATGTAAATGCAGCCTTATTCAATGTTTAACTAATAGCTCTGTCAGTCTAGCACATGTTTGAGGGTCGATTTTACAAACAAAGCTATCACATGTGGTCCCCCTTGAGCCTGTAATCATCGTTTCCATATGGTCTATATTATATAATCCCTTGGCCTATCAACCACTGTGTACTTGTGAAAATGTGTAAACTTTTTCTCTCGTTTTGCATAAGATATGTGCCTCGGTAGCGCAGTAGGCAGCGCGTCAGTCTCATAATCACACAGTAAGAGAGCAATCTGAAGGTCGAGAGTTCGATCCTCTCCTGGGGCATTAAGTTTTACAGGATTATACATGCTCACATGTTAGTACACATTAGTATTGAAGCGCCGTTGTTCACTCTACTTTAACCTAATATTCTGCGTTGTTAGTTTGGTACAAGAGTCCCTTCTCTTATTGAACACTTATTATGTGTACGCTAAAAACATTTAACCCAATGAAGAGGTCGGTGATATTTCTTTTTTTAAACTTGCCTTCCTATAATCTAGCTATCTGCGAGGACAGACAGTCTGCACAAAGCCCAATAAATAAAATAGATTCAGAGTCCCTGAAATAGAGAGCTTTTCCTACAGTAAGCCCTACAGTACGTGGACATGGGCTTTTGTTCCTGATATATCTTACCCATAAGTAGGTTGTAACTACATATGATTTATATAGATATATCTAGACATAATACCGAGCGCAGCGAGGTCATTGACTGACCATGATGATTATATCGGCGTATACAAAATAGTACTCATTTCTGGCAG
>JAXGGS010610798.1:0-10123 GCA_035585475.1 Armandia brevis | reverse complement strand
ATGAATCGAATGATAATTCACATTAATTTTTAAAGGGTAATGCAATTAATGTACCTAACTATAGAGTTACATATCTAATGTTTGGGTTTGCTGTGCCTGTAGCTGCTGGGGGACGACCGTCGCCTGTACAACTGGCTTTGCGACCTGGAGATTCACGGCATTGCTAAGATTGTAGACACGCCTCAGAAACCCGGAGAACTCGCTCACATAGCCAGGAGGGTGGCCTATCTCAGGAAGGCTTACTGCGGGTGAGCAACCGCTTCAGACACCCAACATGCAATCATCAAAAATCGCATGCATTTCCATCTTAAACCTACTTTTAAAGCATACTTTTTTGCTCAGCTGATTGTGTGTCACGACAACTGTTTAGTGTATACACGTGTTGCTTCTTTTTCATATGCTAAGTAGTGTTTCAAAATGGCATAAGTAGTATTCGTCTATCTTCAGAGAGACATTTACGCTGAAGGTGACGGTGAATCCGGGTGATGTTGGAAATACCCAAGGAGCGCTGAATCTGCACACCGATCTGTCATCACATGCAAACCACCCTGGAGTAAGTAGTATCCTGACACAATCACTCCATACACTACTACTAGGCTACATGGCTAGCTCATTTCTCAAACTAGATGCACCATATGTAAGAACAATCATGACCATCGCATTGCGGAAAGTTAAGTGATAGTTTTTTCCTCAGATGCTGATGACCAGAGCTCGATGCGCATGCGCATGAACTAAGAAGGAAAAATATATAGCTCCCGCTATTATCAAACTTCTCGTAAGTTTTCATTTCTTCAAATAGTGGCGCAACTAGGGAAACTAATTCATAGGACCGTATAGCACGATATTGGAAAATCCTAGTAAGTAAAACTCAATTAATAAGTTTTTCTGACTATTTTAAAATCCAGCATACGTGACACGAGGTCCGTCCCCCGAGTACCCACCACGTGCCACCAACTATTATCAACTATAAACAGATATCAGAACCGCAGAACCCACTTTAAAAATGGCCTTTGAATACACCCGGAACGTTGGAACTCGATCTTGAAAGTTTTAAAGAAATTTAAAACCACTTAAGTCGGGTAAAAACTATTCGCTGCTGTAACCTTGAAGGTCATACTCTGTACATGTGGTGGCCTCACCAAAAAATCTTTTGATGTCACAGTTATACTATATTACCCAAACAGTAGACAAAGGGAACTCATCGCCTAAATGTACTAGAAACCTACCCAGGTATATTAATATACCCTACCAAAAATAAATCATAAATGTTTCCAACTATAATTTAACTGTACACATGTTCCACATACATAACATAGTGGGACTCAAATATACGATCTCCTAATTATATTTACGCCTCTGCACTAGCAAGTATTATCCACTAGTAATACAAACACTAGAGCAGGGCAGCAAATATAATAAGGCACCCCTAAAGTATATAACTATCACATTTTCGCGGCTTTTACGGGATTGGAACTCTCCGGAAACAAATATCACACGAAGTAGTACCAATCCAAAATGGCCACCTAAAACAGAAAGTGACGTTTCTAGCGTAACACGAAAGTGATTATCCACTAATATACCCCTTGTACATCAATGTCACCATTGAATATGAAAGGTAAATAGAAAATATACCCCCACGGAGCCCCAATGCTCGCGAAACACAAGTGCCATCATGTTTTCCCGCGGTAAATTATCAGATAACCTGTTCCCCAGAATATAAGCCAGACTGACAATTATGATCATACAAACCAAGTCAACATTACGATAGTTTCATATATCTTGACACATTCCCAGAATGTGGATAGACATACCGAACACTTGTAATCTTGACTTGTACACGTTTTACTTCGTTTTTTAACCTGCATTTTATCTTTCGGAACAGACGATGTCGGCCCCCACGCCTTCGGACCAGCATGTTAAATTAGACCTCTCTCGGGACGTCTACTACATGGCGGTCTCAATGAAAGGCAACAACACACCACTAGGAGTGGGTCAATTTGCGATTTCTCGCCTGAGAGGAACCTATGTCCAAACCGAACTTGGCAGAGTAAAAAGCTCACCGGGGCTCTTACTCACCAATATGGATGCTGATCTCTGTGCTGCCATGAGAGTTGTTGACGCAGCAGCACCAACATCCGATCGTAACGTTCAATTAATTACCCGTAGCAACTTCCTTGCTACCCGTATGAACAAATACGAAAAGGATGATTTGGACACAAAATCCAAAGATGACACAATATGGCTACGATTGGTTGCGAAACTTAACCATTTCCAAATGCATATCCAAGTCATCACTCCATCCGCACTTGCTGATACACCTCTTGGTATCAAAGCAGAGATTAGCAACCTAATGAAAACGGACAAGGATTTTCTGAAAGACAACTACCACAGCAACCTTGTCGAGTTTGAATTGGTTCCACCTGTAGTGAATCTGTTTAACTTTCCAGGTAAATATGGAGGAGTTCAACTCAGACTCACTATCAGACTCAGATTCAGAAAAACTTGTGATTGACTGGCCAGATTCAGATTCTGACTCTAGCATAACGTCACTATCCTCAAGTAACCTCGATTTCTTTGTATAACATACAATACATGTAACATACTGTTACCTAGAAAAACCTACATGTACCATCACCTCTGATTTTATATAACTAAACCAGTATATAAATTACTTCTCCAACAGCATCACCACAAGGAACCATTCCCATGCTCAAGCAAATTGAATTGCCGGTAGACGCGGACGACCAGATCGGTCTGCTAGACTACGAAGAAGAAACAGAGGATGGTGAAGTTATTCAAATTGATGATGATGACTCATCTCAAGAAATCAGCTTTGTTGAGGATACTGATGCCGAAATGTCCCCAGTATTCGAACGCGTGGAACGTGTCATAACCTTCCAACAACCAACCAGGACTCAGATAACTCAGGTAATTAAACAAATATGATTAATTTATTACTCCACCAAGTATAGAAACTGACCCAAAAACTATACGAAGTGGAAAATAAATATCTAATTCACACCCCCCCACGTTATACATAGCACGAATAATAATTACAATGCACGAAAAAATCATCAAGTGGTTACTGGAACTCATCACGGTTATACAACCGTAATACGTGTACGCAAAACTACATTAACCTGGGACTAGCCCTCAAGTGGTTACGCCTGTATATTGCGATATTAAATATCACAATACACAAACGTTAAACTCCTTATAATATTCATTACCATACTTTATATTATAGGAAAGAAAACAACCACCAGCGAAGCCAAAAAGCCATGAGTTTGAGGCAAATGAAGATATAATGAATGAAATCACAATATACTACATGTTAAATCCAATCCAGTAATAGAATAAAACTCCTACTGTTGCACTTAACCTCTGAAACGAATACTTTATTGTACCAACCTACAATATAAATATACTGTTACAGAGGATGAACAAACAGATGAGGAACTCCCAGCAGCACCTAGGAAACGTGCAAGAGGCACACCTCTAGCTGCTTCACAGATTAAAGCTGAACCAATGGAAGATTCCGAGGAGGAAGATGAGGAATTACAACTCGAAGCTGAACGTGCAGTGGAACGACAACGGGCACGCGCATCAGGTGTAAGAACTATCTTCTGCGAAATCTCCACAAACGCCGAAGACGAAGAAGATCTCCTAGGAAACGATAACTGGCGGGGTCTACTCGCACAGGTGGACGGCCCAGCTGACCCCCCACCATGCAGGAAATCGTCACGAAAACGACGTACCCCCGCCTTCCATGACGAGGATCAAGCAGATGACTCTATCGAGGACGCACAAGCACCTGAAGATTTTTCCCAGACGTCGACTGAAGCCTCGCAAGGCACCATGAGATTAGCACTTGAAGTTACCCAGCAGACGCAACCGGCCTTCCAAGTAGACCTGAGCTCCCAGACCAGTAAGGTCGATACTCAGGATCTCCAAGCTGATCCGACTGAATCACAGACTGATTCGGACACAATTATCAAGTCCCCACAGTCTAACCCAAAAAAGTCGGTAACCATTCTCTCACAGCCAACCATCATCCCGCCGATTGCTCCTGTAGAAGCCAAACCAACAGTGATCAATTCTCAAGAAAGTATTTCTCAAATACCATCAGCTCAACCACAACGTCCACAGTCTCAGGACACTTTGATCTTAAACTCACAAGTCTCAAATCCAACCCAAAACTCGATTGATTCTGACCTCGGCGAGGAATCATCAGAAGCACCAGGGTGGTCGCCAAAGGTGGAGCACATTGAACTTGCACATGAAGTTTTCGAGAAGTGGATCTGGCTTTCCAGTGAAGTTCGCGTGCTACTCGGACTACTAGAAAAAGTTGATGAATCCCCAGCCAGGGACCAAGTGAACGAGAGTGCAAGCCGACTGAAAGCAGACTGCCACGGTTTCTGGTTTTCGGTCACACGCACCCTACAACGCGTATCAGATGATAGTGATGCTATTCCAAGATCAATCGTGAATAATATCATAGAAATTCATCAAGCATGCCGTTCTACCCAACGGATATGGGATGAAACAAACCCATCTCTGCTGAACAATATCCCGTTTGATCTAGTTGAACGTTTTGACAAAGTCACCATGAAATTACGTGGACTTGAAGAAAACGACAAACACTACAGGCAAGAACTGGATACGATGAAACAATGGTTGAAGAAAGTCGAACCCAGGACACAACCTGATACACGAACACAGCCATTGGAACCGACGGCAAACCAAACCACCAGCAAAGCTACCACACCGTCAAAAGGCAAGGCTATACCCATATCCAAGGCCGCGACAGCTAGGATCACAGAGCTTGAACAACAGCTCACAGAGTCGGACAACCAACTTCAGAAATTCACGGACAAAGCCAAACGACTGACGGTGCTAGCAACAAGCCTCAACAAATCAAATGCTGAGCTGAAAGCTAAAATCCACGATGCTACGTCAGAATCCACTTCGCGAGTCTCAGTTGAAACCAAATTAGCCGACACGCGTTCAGAGCTACGCGAATATGAACGCATGTTAGAAGACCAGACTGCACTTACTTCTACAGTAAAAGAAGATCTGGATCAAGCAAACACCAAACTTGCCACGGCAAACGATGAACTGAAAGTGCAATCCAGGACCATTAGGAAACTGGAGATGGACCTTCATGATGCGAAAACGGAGTTTAGTAACTATAAACTCGACCAACAGCGCCGGCCTGGCAGGAGTTCATCACCTTTCCAACACACCACCTCAACTCGTAGCCCACACAGCAGCCGTCAAAACCGCACTGCTACCTCCCAACCAAGTGCGAAAAGAGCGAGGAATTCTAGCGAAAGCCCGTCTACCGAAAGGAAAACTTCAAAAACAGAGGACCACAGAAACGTCAAACGCTTGTCACTCAGTACAAGGAAATCTAGCCCAGCGCAAGCCAAGCCAAGACCAGGTGGTTCGGGCGAAACACCAAAAGCAGCGAGACAACTGTTTGATACCACCACAAGAGATGGAAACGCCCTACTGTTGGTGGACAGACAGTTCGAAAAATATCTTAAAACTGATATACTTCATCACCGCGAAGTAACAAAACATGCATTCGAACTTATTACCGAAGCCACCTCGTGGCTGAATAATATCGAAGATGCATCTGTCGACTTCATCGTCTGCCACCTCGGCACCAAGGATGCAGTCACCTTCAACGAGGATATCTTTCCAGCAGCTGCGCACGCGTTCTTTCAGAAAATAGTCCAGAAAATCAAACCAAATGCACAAGTAGTAGTGAGCCTACCCTTCGGCACACTAAACCAAGAGGAACCATACGCGGATAACCTCGAAGAAGTCCGCGCAATCTTGAATGGGGAAGCCTCATTCATCAGTAACGCACGGAAAAATGTGGCCAGTAACCACTGGATGATTCACAGAGGATCAAAACTTCCAATGTTCGAAAACTTCAATTTACCAGGAGGATTCGAACTCTCAGGAACAGGTGAAACAAACTGGTTGGAAAACATAACCAAGAAGATCACGGAAGCACTTAACCGCGGTTAAACTACGATCAACACCCTCGCGGAGTATATCGGGTGCTCCGTGGAACTCTCAGTCAACTTTACACATTTAAATCAAATTGAACTGTAATACTATAAATGTACATTCCCAGCCTTTACCGTATAACAAGGACTAGTATAACTAACCTATGTATACAGACCCAGTAAAGGAGTATTTAAGCACAATATTGAAATCACGTATATGCAAAAGTATACTTAATGCTTAATTAAGTTGTTTAAACCTTATCATCACATATATATGCAAAATTGTACTTAATGTAGTTTGTATAAAACGGAACCAATTGCCTTCTAATTATACACATTAATTAAGATTAATTAAAACGGTAATATGAAATAATGAACCTATTACTTTAATTAAGTTTACACTGTATTATCACATATATATGCAAAATTGTACTTAATGTTGCTTGTATAAAACGGAACAAATTCATTTTCCAATTATACGCACTAATTAAGATTAATTACAACGGTAACTCATACAGAGAACCGAATATCAAATTTACATGTTAAGAAACTAGTTTACCTCTAACGGGAAAACTACATTCACTGTCATATGTAAATTAATCATTCCCTACGTAAGGTTTTTTACACAGCTTATGTACTAGTCATTATATGTCGTTTGAAAATAGCACTAGCACTGACCAGCATGAACGTGAATACTTTCTGTCATTGTAATTCTCTCATGAACGCAAGTAGAAAAAGCAAAGTGATATAATACCCGAAGTGTATATTTCAGTGCTAGGAAAAAAGGGTTGTACAAAACTTATCAGTTATAAGTAAATCTGAGTTTTGTAAATATTACGACGTTAAAATTTCACAAACTTAAGGTCAAATTCCACGTTATACCAAGTTTTCTGTTACGTGTACATGATTTAACATACCCAACAAAAAAAACAATAAAACAAGTTTATTAAATCGAACACTACAGCGTTGTACTTTATTATCAATAAATACACGACGTCAAGCAAATAGCTTTAAATCAAGCTCACGTTCAATTTAACTTGAAAAACCATATTTATAAAACCGATAAAATACGGAAAAGACATGTCTATCCGCACATTCTCTCGTGGTCAGAAAAAAGGGGTCAAAAAACGCGGGTCAACCAGAAAAGCGCAAATCCAAGCCGCGAAAAAACGAGTGACCACACCCGGTATGTCAAATGGCCAGCTACTCCGTTGGCATAAAAACAAAAGGAGACCAGGCACATCTATAAAAAATAAGATAAATATTTTGGCATATAACATCCACGGGATGAATAGCAAAGTAGACGGAATAAAATCTTTTTTACCGGAGTTTGCTACTGAAATCCTGAATACGGATATCCTGGGACTGGTGGAAACTTGGTTCCCGGACCATAAAACTATCGAGATTCCAGGCTATACAGTGCACCAAAAATCTAGAAACAAAAAACCAACAACAGCGGTTGAAAACGGAGGAATCTGTGTCGCTATCAAAGACGAATTAATCAAATACGTCTCAATCCTAGAAATCGAACACACAGATATACTCCCCATAAGAGTAAATTCCAAATTACTCAAAACAAGTAAAGATGTTATTATCTATTTCATCTATAGCCCACCAAACGCACCAGTAACTGAAAACACAAACAAACCACCAAGCCCTATGCAAATCTTACTCAAATCCATGGCAGAATTCGAGGACGTATCTTTCATTGTAATGGGCGATCTTAACGGTAAAACCGGTACAGCAGATGACTGGCTCCCCGAATCTACGGATGAAGATGACGAAAACAGCTGGATCCCGGACTTGGGTGAAACACTACCACCTAGGAATAATTCAGATACACATGAAATATCACCTCACGGTAAACAAATACTGGAGCTATGTAAAATTACTGGCCTCTTCATCGCTAACGGTAGATTTACTGGCGACAAGGAAGGTAAAATTACATATGCAGATACGCTAGGGCACACATCGGCAATAGACTATGGCCTAGTTCAATACGATCTATTGGATAAAGTGGAGAACTTTACAGTAGCCCCCCTGAATGGGAACCTGTCAGACCATGGGTCAATAAAACTTACACTCACAGCAGAATTCTTAACACCAAACCATGTTGATCAAATAGATCCCAAACACTATCTTTTCAAATATCAATGGACTCCTGAAAAGAAAAAACAATTCATTAAATGCATGGAATCCCAGTACGTCACTTCATCTCTCACACATTTAAACAGAAAAGCAGCAACTATCGGACAAAATGACCAAGCCCTAATGGATGAAGTAGTACAGGAATTCAGCGAACTTCTTAGCTCCCAAGCTATCAAAGTAGTAGGTACCATTATCCCTGAAACTGATAAGTTCGTGTATAACGTTCCACGTGCACACGAAAAACCATGGTTTAATGAAAAATGCGCTGAAATGAAGGAAGAACTGAAAGCTGAAAGAGGAAAACAAGGAGCCGATAATAAAGAAAACCACGAATACATAGCAGAAATAAGAAAAACATACAAACGAATAAAAAATAACTGCAAAAGAGAATATCGTAACTTAACAATTAAAGAAATGCTCAATAATGACAGAAAACCGACTAGAACATACTGGACTATGCTAAAATAGCTCCAGAATGAATCGGCATACACATCCACGTATTGTCCAATACCGGGTGGAACGTTATTCGAATATTTCTCAAAATTGTTCACACAAGAAAACGATATGTCGGAATTAGAATACAATATCAAACTTTTCCGCTTGAATATGGAAGGCCCTGGAATTGACCTTTTCGCGGAAGCCATAGAGTGGAAACATATTACCCCGATACTCAAAAAACTGGGAAATGATAAGGCCATGTACCTCGATAGAATTTCTACCGAAGTCTTGAAATGGTCAGCCGATTCGATTAGAAAATTCATTCTCACACTTTTCAATAGGATTCGAATGTGTGGAATTTTTCCCACCCTCTGGCAAGAATCTTACATCTCTATAATTCATAAAAAGGGAAGTAAGATGGACCCGTCTAACTAGCGCGGTATCGCCATAAGTAGTATAATGGGTAAACTATTCACGGCGGTTATGAATTGCAAATTTACAAAGTTCATGGAAACAAACGGGCTTAATTCAGAATTCCAAGGCGCATTCAAGAAAAAATCCCGAACAATCGATCACATATTTGTGCTACAAACGGCAATAGAAAATGCAAGATCCAAGGGCGAACATATTTACCTGGGTTTTGTCGATATTGCTAAAGCATACGATAGTATTCCCAGAAGAATACTCCTCCACCACCTCAGGAAGAAGGGATTGGGCGGAATGTTCCATAAAATTCTGGAAACAATAATGCTAAACACGAAATATCGCATCCGCATAAAATCTTTCGTGACTGACACCTTCACAGCCTTAACAGGCTTAAAGCAAGGAGATAGTCTTAGCCCAAATTTATTCAATTCTCTATTAGCAGACTTACCAGGCTTGTTTAATAGCACCTGTGACCCCATCCAGATGGCACATCTCTGCATTACAGCGTTAATGTAGGCAGATGACGTAGTTCTGATGTCCACCACCAGGGAAGGTCTACAGAACGCTCTAAACATAGTTGGTGATTACTGTAAGAAGATAGGCCTAACAATAAATGAAAACAAAACAAAAGTAATGGTAGCGGGGCTCGCGTTACCATCAAACCCGGACAAGTTACAAATAAACGGCACAACACTGGAATTTGTCTCAAAATACACTTACCTGGGGATAAACGTAACACCTCAAGGCCTGACTACCGGCGGAAACGTGATGGACCTGAAAATGAAAAAAGCGGTCTTTAGCACCATGAAAGCTATCCGTGGAGTGAGTCCAGATCTAGCTTTAAAATTAATCTCACAATTAATTGCGCCCATCCCCCTATACGGGGCAGAACTCACGTTTCCAGTATGGAAACAAAATTTATAAAACAAATTATCATTCTGGGGAATCCACGATGATTTCTCAAATCACACTCACCCGAGCGAAATACAATACAGAACCATTATTCGCAGAGCTCTCCACCTACCGATAAACACACCGCTTATTGCAATCCGCGGAGAGACAGGCGTATACCCGCTTGCAATTAGAGC
>JAXGGS010610687.1:0-10124 GCA_035585475.1 Armandia brevis | reverse complement strand
ATTATCTCTAGAAGTTCTAAATCTTTAGTTTTTGGTTCATCGTCTGTTAATGTTTTTTTAATGATAATACAATCTTTTTCTATCTTAGTTAGATATTTTATTAAATCAGACCAGCTGGTTGATGCTTTAAAATCATCTAAATGCTTTTTGAAAGTGATCATTTATTTTTATATGAAAAAAAATATTTTAATCATATAATTTAAATATCAACAAAATCAATCAAACTCAACCCTTAATATACATATAAATAATATGTATATAAAAAATTTAATATAAGATAATTGACGTACCATAAATAAACTCCATAAATAGCTGAATAGCTAAATAACACTCTAAAAACTAAACAACAGATTTATATAATCTTTATTCGTTATTAACGTTTTCTATTTTCATTATTTTTTAATATCAATATTAGTAGCAATCAGTTTCTCTTGACTACTATCTTCATTAGTGATTTGCTCTTTTTTAGTGCTGTTTTTAGAGATAGAATCATTTTTCTCTGAAGTCATACAATCTTCAGCAGATTTCAACAAACTATTATCAATAATATAAGCATCCCTAATATTACCTTCATGATCAATATAATTAACTTTACGTTGAGACCATTCCTGAGTTTCTTTTTTCGCTTGTTTTACAGAACTATCATCTAAATCGATAGAATCCCATAAAGATTTTTGCAGTTTTAAAAAATAAGTTCTTATTTTTTTTACAAAAACAACGCAACCATGCATATCTTCTGGTTTCATTATCAGAAAGAAAGCAACAATTACAAGCAAAAACTCACCAAAAGACACATCAAACATAGTACAAAATTATATACACAAAATTAGACAGACTTGCTATTTTTAAACACTATATTATAATCAGCAATATGATTATAAGTTTAGTAGCTTATATAGACTTACATAAGTAGAAAATAATAAAAACTACCACTAAAGGCAGTTTATTAAAAAAAGAAAACGTACTAAATTCTAAAAAATATGAATATAAATCTATATTTTTACTATAATTATGAAAAATAAATAGATTTATAGCTAAATTAAGCTACCAATTTGACTTTTAAGATACATCTAATATAGGAAAAATGCAAGAAAATTGGCAAAAACACTTCTTAGAAATAAGAAATAGATTGTTTTTTTATATAATATTTCTAGGGTTTACTGTATCTATTAGCTATGTTTATGTAGAAGTAATATACGCAATATTATTGATGCCATTAGTACAAGCTCAAAATTTTTCCCCAGATACAAAAATAATATTCACAAGCTTACCTGAAGCTTTTTTTTCTTATACAAAACTAGCTTTCTTTTCAGGTTTTTTTCTATCAACTCCATTTTTATCATTTCAAATATACAAATTTATCTCACCAGCTTTAGATAAAAAAGAGTTTAAAATTCTTTTGTTTTTTACAGTTGGAATACCTATTATGTTTTTTTTAGGAGCCTTAATAGCTTATACAGTTATCATGCCATTAGCTTGGAATTTCTTCCTCTCATTTGAAAATAAAAACTTATTAGCATATGGTGACAACAGATCCTTACATTTAACCTTGGAGCACAAGATAAGTGAATATTTATCATTATCTACCCATATTATTACAGCAACAGGAATTTCATTCCAATTACCATTTGTTTTATATATCCTGGATAAACTAGAGATAGTCACAAATAAAACTCTAAAAGAAAAAAGAAAATTATCCTTTGTTCTTATCTTACTATTTTCTGCTCTAATTACACCTCCTGATCTAATCAGTCAGATTTGTGTAACCACTCCTATGTTGATTTTATATGAAGCATCTATCTTTATCACAAGAAAGAGTAAGGCAGAAATAACCACATAAAAACTATCAGTATATTTATTAAAACTTTCCAAGGGTGTGCTCAGTAAGTAACAAGAGGTGTGCTCAGTAAGTAACAAGAGATGTGCTCAGGTAACAAGAGGTGCTCAGTAAGTAACAAGAGGTGTGCTCAGTAAGTAACAAGAGGTGCTCAGTAAATAACAAGAGATGTGCTCAGTAAGTAATTAGACAGAATGCATCAGTTATTCCCTTTTCAGAGATATTGATGTGGTTTATCCTAATGTATATTTACTGGACATTTCTAAGATTCTATCTCTGTTATTTATAGTTAGAGGCCCTCGATGCCTATAAATGATTTTACCCCTTGGAGATAATAATATTGATTCAGGAATACCTATTACAGAAAAATTTACAGATACAACACCATCCTTATCATATCCGACAAAATCATAAGGATCACCATAAGATTGCAAAAAACTTAACGCTTTATTTTTTTTATCATGCCAATTAACACCATAAACCAATAAATTATCAGACTTCATTTTATATAGAGAATTTAAAACTTCATGCTCTTGCAGACAAGAGACACACCAAGAAGCAAAAAAATTCACTAATAAATACTTACCTTTTATTTCGTTATATTCTCTAAAATTATTTTCATCATATAATGACTGTAATGTAAAATTTTTAATGTGAGTATCTTGATTTTGAGGGGTTATAGGCTCTTTAGTATACATAAAGAAGTAGATAGATACTAAAGAAATAATGATACCTAATCTTATAATATAATTTCTTGTAATTGCCATATCTATATTCTTTAAACTTATTTCAACACAAAATTATTCAATAACTAGGTCATTAATTTTATTTAAAAACTCTTCCATTTTAGCAAAAGACAAAGACTCACCTAAAGCAAATAATATTTGAGCAACACCTACAGAACGCAATGTATAAGATAGAGATAATCGTAGCAATGGAGCAATATTTTTTTGTTCAATATTTTCTGTTACTAAAAAATTTTTTATTAACTGCCCTAAATCTTCTTCTGTATCCCATATATTAGAAATATCATTGATATTTTCAGAGCGCAAAGTCTTGAAAAAAGACAAAAATTTATTCTTTATAAAAATAGAATTCATTTCTAGTAAAGTCAGTTTTTCTAAACTATCAGCTGTTAAATCATTGAAATCAATAGATTTAGTAATCAATAAATCTCCTGGATTCGCAAAAGTGATACCCTCAAAATTTACTAAATCTATATTAGAATACTCAGAATCAGAGAAAGCATATAAATATCCATAAGCATAATATATCAATTGCTTTAACTGTAATGAATTTAATGATTTTTTCTCTTCCTTAGCAAGTTTAATAAAACATACTGCCATATATAAAGGGTTATATATCTTATTCTCAACGATCAATGAGTAAAGTTTTTCTTTTGCATTAACGTCAGAATCTTTGCTGATTTCCCAATTATCTGAGTTCTTTGCTGAAAAATAAAATATCATTTTTTGATCTTCAGATAGAGAGTCAAAATCAGTATTATTACTCTGGCAGTTTTTCTTTGCAAGCTCCATCATATCCTGGATTTCTGTGGCAGAAAAATCTTTATATAATGAAAATACAGTCTCTAAATAGGGATCAGTAATAAAATTTTCACCTAATCTACTTATAAAGTTTTGATATTGATCAAGAACTTCAGTCTCATTAACCTCATAATCTAAAAATAAAAATGATATGGATTCGTATAAATCCATAAGACTGTTTACACCACGATTTTTCAATAAAGTAAAAATATAATAGAATTTCTCTTTATCTATCTGAAGGTTATCAAAAGATATTGGTTTATCAGGATGAATTAAATTAATATTATCGATTAGATATTCATCTTTTGAATTGACTATATAATATTTATTTAGGAAATTGATTTTTTTAGGATCAAACATTGCTGGTGACTTTCTAACACCTGACAATGAAAATAATTGAATTGCTTTTTCTTTACTAAAGATCTCTTCATCAGCGTAAGACCAACCTAATCTTATCAAGTAATTAAAAATTGTTTCAGGCAAATAACCTAACTCCTTATACTCTGTAATAGATCTAGCGCCATCTCTTTTTGAAAGTTTTTTTCTACTTTCTGAGAAAATTAATGGTATATGAGAAAAAGATGGGATTTTCCAACCTAATGCTTGATATAATAATATCTGTTTTGCTGTATTAGTTAAATGATCCATTCCCCGAATAATATCAGTAACTCCTTCATTATAATCATCGACAACCACCGCCATCATATAAGTAGGAGTTTTATCTGATCGTAAAATCACGAAATCTTCTATATTCTTATTTTCAATTTTAGTGATACCCATGATTTGATCATTTATAACTGTAACCTCATCAGCAGGCACCTTGAAATAAGTAGCATTATCATCAATATAAGCGAAACCTTTATCTAATAACTCTTCCGCTACTTTTTTATGATCCTGAATATGTTCTGATTGAATATATTCTCTATCCCAATCTAGACCAAGCCATTTTAAGCCATTATGTATATCTTGGGTGAAAATATCTTTTGATCTAGCTTTATCAGTATCCTCAATTCTTAAAAGGAATAATCCATTATTTTTTCTAGACCATAACCATTTAAAAAGTGCTGTACGATCATAACCTAAATTTAAATTACCTTTAGGAGATGGAGAAAACCTAGTAACGACTCTATCTTGATTTTGGTTATTTTGATTCATAAATTTATCATTAATAATTATATTTGGGTCAGTATAGAAAAATATAAATCCTAAAAATTTTATACAATGTAGTCAGTTTTTATTTTATTTGAATTGGCTCTCTATAAAAATAGAAAACACACCAAATGTTTTTATATTAGAAGCGATTTAATATAACTATAGGGACAAAATCATACATAAGCAACAAATCCCAACTTAGTAATGGTTAATGATTAAATTACAACCAACTTTATCATTAATCATTTTTATTTTCACTTAAAGATAAAAAGTGATATCTACATTTAATTTGGAATTTTTATATAATTTTAAGAAGCTATCTCATGATTATAGTCTGCTTGTTCCCAACTGCCATCAGAAGAAACTTTTTTATAGCTCTTTAAGGTTAACTCACCGCTAATATTTTTCTTACAGTTAGCCAAAAAGTCATGCATCACTTTTAGTTCTGAAAGATTTCCCCAATAGTAGGCTCCATTACTTTGAAAATTCGAAATGAATTCCTGACTACAATCAGGGTAATTAAATAGAACAATAACTTCAGCATTATTAGTATTTACTTGTTTATCTGTGATGAAAACAGGTTGCTGATCACAAAAACCATCTTCTTCTATACCATGGGGCAAAAAAACAGATTTTTTCCATATATTATCAGATAACAGCTTTGCGATATCAGCCGACGGAACTAATACTAAAACTCGATGATAAGAGCTCCATAGCTGATGTAAAAACTTAGTAAATACTTTATAATCATTGTCTTCGAAGCCTATTTCATAAGAAGTAAGTTTCAATTTCATATTACTACTCTATATGTTTACGAACAAAATCATCTATCAACATTACACCATAACCAGAAGCTGTTTTCTTGCTACCTCTAGCATAGGCCACTCCAGCAATATCCAGATGAGCCCAAGATTTTGTTTTTACAAATCTTTTTAAGAACTGAGCGGCTGTACTGCTCCCTCCCCAAGGTGTTTGACTAATATTAGCTACATCAGCCACATTAGAGGAGATCATCTTATCATATTCTTCACCGATAGGCATTCTCCATAATCCCTCTCCAGTAGTTTCTGAAGAAGATAATAAGTTCTCAGCTAAGTCATCATCTTCGGTAAATACTCCTGCATATACGGTACCCAACGCCACCATAATAGCACCTGTAAGCGTTGCAAAGTCTAACATATAATCAGGTTTGAATTTTTCTTCTGTATAATATAACGCATCAGCTAAAACTAATCTTCCCTCTGCGTCGGTGTTTAATATTTCTATAGTTTGACCTGACATAGAAGTTACAACGTCTCCTGGTTTGATAGCAGAACTAGAAGGCATATTTTCTACTAAACCTACAACAGCGACAACATTAACTTTTGCTTTTCTCATGGCTAAAGCTTTAATAGCTGAAGTGACTAAAGCTCCTCCCCCCATATCCGACTTCATGTCTTCCATAGATTTAGATGGCTTCAAAGAAATACCACCAGTATCAAAAGTAACACCTTTTCCTACAAGAGCTAAGTCATATTTATTTTCTGACTTTCCTTTCCAGGTCATAACTAATAATTTTGAATCCTTAGAACTACCTTGCCCAACAGAAAGCAAAGATCCCATTCCTAATTTTTCCATTTCAGCTTCATCTAATGCTTCAACTTTAATCCCATATTGTTCGAGATCTTTAGCAATACTAACGAAAACCTCTGGATAAAGTTTATTCGCTGGATCATTAACTAGATCCTTATTTAATTTTATAGCATCATCAAGAATGAGATAATCAGCAAAATCAACTGAGCTGATATCTGATGAAGATACTGTAACAGAGAAGTTTTTATCACTTTTCTTTGTTTTTTCTGATTTGTATCTATCAAAAGTATAAGTTGCTAATTTTACACCTAACAAAAACTCATATAAATTATCTTTTTCTTGTTTACAGTAATCTGTATAAATACTGATATCACCAGTTAATCCAAGCTGATAAATCTTAGAAAACATTTGTTTTCCTAAGTTAACAAAACATTCAGTGGTTTTTTTTTCTGGAACGAAAGCTATTAACAATTGATCGCAAAAATCATTATACAGAGATAACAAATGGATTGAAGATGCTGATAAATTATCCTCTTTTTCTGTTTTTAACCAGTTAGAAAGAAATGATAAAGAATCATTATTTTTATAAAGGTTTAAAGTAGTGCTATCCAATAACAAAACAATTGTTTTTTTTGCAGTCGAAAAATCTCTTCCATTTTGAGAAAAACTAAAATCTAATTGAATCATAATTAACCTATAAATACTTTAAAACTATAAATGATTATTACCCTCTATACTCCATGATTTTGTAGATAGATACAATGATTTTTTATATAAAATATCATGAATGCTTCAGATTATTACATGTAAAAACTACAATGCATATATATAATATATAAGCAATAAAGAAAGATTATTGTTTTTTTAAATTCGAGCTTATTCGTAATGTGACGCCATCATATAAAATAAACTTAAAAACCTAATCATAGTTAAGGCAAACAAATGTTTAGGATATATTTTTATTAATATCACTTTATAGATATCTTATTAGCTCTCAAGAATCATATATATCTATGAGTTATATTCATAAATTATATGGATTAGATAATTAAAACCTCGAACAAACAAAATAATCTTCTAATAAAGATACATAATATAAATAATAAGGATTTTAAATTGATGCTATTTTTGGCATTATATATCCCTGTATATCCCAATATAATATTTCACCATTAATAGAGATTCGTAAGATGCAAAAAATATATATTATTGCTAATTGGAAAATGAATGGAACTACTCATAACACTGAAAATATAAAATACTTCAATGAAGAATTACAGCTCAGTAATAATGTCGAGGTTATCATCTGCCCACCTCTGCATATACTGTATGAATTGCAAAAACATGACACAAAAAATCTTTTTTCTTGGGGAGCACAACATTTATATCCATCCTCCTCATTTGGAAGCGTAACAGGAGCTATTAACCCTATGATGGCAAAAGATATAGGGTGTAAATATGCAATTGTAGGACACTCAGAGAGACGTAGTATTTTTAAAGAAACAGATCTAGATGTTTTTAACCAATTTATCTCAATTCAACAACAAGGGTTAGTACCCATTCTATGTGTAGGTGAATCAAAATCACATTATGATGAATCAAAAACCGAAGAAATAATTGAAAAACAACTACAATATGTTTTATCCGAAAAACAACAGTTACAAAAAAGTCACTTTATCATAGCCTATGAACCAATTTGGGCTATAGGAACAAATACAACACCAGATAATAACTATATAAACTCTGTAACTAAGTTTATTAGAAATCTCTGTAATAAGCATAATATTTCACCTAGCATCATTTATGGAGGGTCAGCAAATGAAAATAATGTTACTGATATTATCAGTAATACTGACACAGAAGGCTTCTTAATAGGTAAAGCTAGTTTACAAAGAGATAGTTTTTCATATATAATCAAGCAGTTAGTCACTCATAACCCTTATAGCAACTAAAATGAATTTTTTTATATTACTACATTTTATACTTATTTCTGCATTAATAGTAGCAATACTAGGCCAAAGAAGTGGGGATAGTGTCTCTGGGTTTTTAGCTAAAGGACTATCTGATAACAATAGCATTAGCACTAGCGGAATAGAAACATTACTAAATAGAATTACTATAGTGTTAGCAATATCATTAGTTTTTACTACAATTTATATATCAAAATTATATTATATTGATAACAATGAATTTGAAAAGATAGCTAAAAAAAATGCCGCTATTCATGAAAAAGAAATAAGCACAGAAGAATTAAAGAAAACTATAAAATCAGTACCTTTGGATAGTTAATGGATAGCTAATTTAACAATATTTTTCCTTCTATTAACTGTAATATATTTATTAAACAATTATAAAAAAACAATGTCTAAATACTTATTCATCACTGGAGGGGTAGTATCTTCTTTAGGTAAAGGAATAACAGCTGCCGCTATAGCATCATTACTGAAAGCTATGAAATACAAGGTAAAAGTTAAAAAGTTAGACCCTTATCTTAATTTTAACCCTGGTACAATGAATCCCTTACAACATGGTGAGGTATTTGTAACCGAAGATGGGTATGAAACTGATTTAGATCTTGGCCATTATGAGCGATTCACTAATGATAATAGTGATAAATACAGTAATATCACTTCTGGATATGTATATGCACAGCTTTTAAAGCGAGAAAGAATGGGTAAATATTTAGGAATGACTTTGCAAGTTGTCCCTCATCTTACTGATATGATCAAAGAGTTTATTACTCATGATAATGATAAATATGATTTCATAATATGCGAAATTGGCGGTACAGTAGGTGATATCGAAAGTTTGCCATTCCTTGAGGCACTTAGACAAATAGCCTATAAATTAACCAAAAAAAATACTTTGTTCCTACATTTAACTCTTATACCTTACCTCCCCACAGTAAAAGAATTTAAAACAAAGCCTACTCAACATTCTATAAAAGAATTACGTTCAATTGGAATTCAAGCTGATATTTTGGCCTGTAGATCTGAAAAAACTATTAACAATAAGATAAAAGAAAAAATAGCTTGGACATGTAACTTAGATATCAATGATGTTATAACAATATCTGATTTATCAAGTATATATAATTGCCCTGCATATTATCATAACCAAGGTTTAACTCACTCTATTTTAAGTCACTTTAATATTGATATTAATCATGAAGCTGCTAACTTACAAAAAACTTTAGACTTTTGGAATAACTTTGTTACTAAACTTCAAGATACAAAAAAACCTCATATTAATATAGCTATTGTTGGTAAGTATATAGAACTAGGAGATTCCTATTGTTGTTTAGTCGAAGCCATAAAACACGCCTCTGTATCTACTAATATAAAATTTGATATTACTTGGGTTGATTCCAGAGATATGAGTAAAATTGAAGAAATGGACTCAATCATTCTTAATAATAAAATATCGGCAATTATAGTACCTGGTGGATTTGGGGTGAAAGGATTAGAGGTAAAATCAGAAGCCTCTCAAATTGCTAGAAAATATAATTTACCTTATTTGGGGATATGCTTAGGAATGCAAACAGCTATTTTAGATATAGCCTCAATAAATAATATCAAAACATACTCATCACAAAATGAGCAAGACAATTCCAATGATTCTATGTTAATTGGATTATATCAAGAGGAACAGACAAAAATCATAGAAAAAACAATGCGCTTAGGTGCAAAAACTATTTCTTTAAAAGAATTGTGAGAGGATATCTTGCAAAATATAAAAGCAGCTATTGCTAAAACATCTAAAAAAGAATTAAGTTTTAGAGTATGAGATAAACTTAAATCCCCAGTCTTTTATAGCCCTGTATGATGTGAAAAATGTGATAATTCTTGATATAAAGGGAGAGTTTGAGTATATGAAGTTTTAGAAATCACTTCATGAGTAAAGCAGATGATATTAGACGGAAGTTCTGCTTTTAATATCAATAGACAAGCAATAAAAGATTGAATGATAAGCCTAGAACAAGATTGAGTTATGAAAGCTCTAAATTGAGAAACTAG
>JAXGGS010610576.1:0-10124 GCA_035585475.1 Armandia brevis | reverse complement strand
TTATGGCTCCGTTCAACATGAGGTTTGTGTTTACTTCTTAACAAAAAAGTACTGCTCTCAGACCTAAACTAGTAGATTATTAGCCTCAAATACAAATCATACATGTTCGCATCTTAATTATCCAGATGCGGTACTTGCGGCGAATACATATACAAAGGAAAGAAGTTTAACAGCAGAAAAGAAACAGTTGAAGATGAAGATTACCTAGGGCTCAGAATATTCCGATTTTACATCAAATGTCCAAGATGTGTGGCTGAAATAGCGTTCAAAACAGACCCACAAAACACTGACTACTCATTAGAAGCTGGAGCTACGAGAAACTTTGAAGCAAGTAAGACAGCAGAAATAATGGCCAAGAGAGAAGCTAAAGAAAAGGAGGAAGAGGAACTTAATAATCCCATGAAGGTTGGAATGCCTTATTCATTTTTAGTGCCAATCTTTTATAAATAAAGAGTATGTTACTAAAAGAAAATAACTGAATTAGGAGTGATAAGTTATGAATGATATATTAATCGTGACCCACGTTTCTTGTGTCCCTGTAGGTTCTAGAGAGCAGAACGAAAGCATCCCAACAGGAAATGGAAATGATAGAGACTCTTGAAGAACTAAAGGAATTGAATGCTCGACAAAGAAAAGTTAATTTTGATGAAATGATCGAAACAAATAAAGCCGAAGCTGCCCGAGCGTACGAGGCTCAATTGAAAGCTCTGCAAGACGAGGAAGACGAAATGATAAAGTACATTTTTCAACGTGCTCAGTGCCTTTTTATTTTCCGTGGTTTACAATTGATATTAAAATCTTAATATCTAAATATGTGATGCACAGACTGTCTGTTTTATATGTAGAAACCTAAGTTACTAATAATGTTAAACCCTTGTAATCGTCGTTGGACCTTGTGTTAACGCACTTTCTGTGATGCTACTTTCAGGATGATATATCAGAAGACTGACGCGGACGCTGTAAAACGTCTCCATGAGTCTGATGAAGAAGAAGATCAACCATCAACTTCAAAAATTGCAAAAACGGAGAAACCCACAGATGTTTTGACAATTGTAAGTATTGTATCCAGATAGTCAGTTACTGTTTCATGTATATACATGCACTTAGACGTTTCAAGTAGTACAAGAGGTTAAGGTTAGTTCTTTCTGTAATCAGCTATTTTTCATTTTTTTAGGAGAGTGGCATCGTCGATAAGAAACAAAAGAAACCTAATTCATGGGAGCGTAGCATAGGCGGATCTGGCTCCATGTCAAGTAAAAGTAAACTAAGTATGCTGGTCAAGAAAAAGACCCCATCCTCTACGCCCTCTGCAAGTCAAAGTTCTAGCACAATTGTCGCGAAATCTGCCACCGTCAACGCTGCAAATACTTCAAATTCCGCTGAGATAAAAGACACTGATTCTAAAGGCGAGAGTGCTGCTAAATCAGGGGTGAAGACAGCCGCTCCATCGGGGTTGGGTTTACTTGGCGCATACTCAGATACGGATAGTGACAGTAATAATAGTGCATAGATGTGTATTACATCTATCGCTTTCATATCGTTTCCTGAACTTTTTAGACTACTCAATCATACTGGAAGTGTAAAAGAATAAAACTCTGTAAAAATGCGTGCTCACCTTTCTTCTGTTCCTCAATAGACTGGTTTCTAATTTGAGGTACCGGTATATTTATTGACATAATAGAAGTATTAACACGTGTAATATTGATTGACTAAATGTATATGGGTAAATATATATATGCAGTTAGCAGAATATCTAATAATGTACCCATGACGTTTTCGTTTAATATTTGTACTTTACCATCGTGTACAGATAAATATATCCATTGTAAACGTTTTTTAAGTAAACAATCAATAAAAATATATAAATAAAATCAGATAAATACGGGTATATGGTGGTTAACTTCTTAAAGTGAACGCGCTCCAAAGGCAAACAAACTATTTAAATAGCTGCTGATTTTACTTAGCGACGTAAGTAAATTTTGCCTTAGGTGGATGTTTGGGTTTTTTAGGCGTGTCATTAAACAGCAGACCTAACTCTCGCATCTTCTCTTCTTCTGCTACCTGCGTTAATATATTCACAAACATCAAAATAAAACATAGTCTCCTGTAAAATAGTAAATATGTAACGCCAAGGCCACTGAACGATTTTCCTTAGTTTATGTATGCGGCTGAATAACTATAAGCCAAACCTTATCTCTCTCCTTGTTCATTTTCATCTTGGTCACCCACTCTGGCTCCTCTGGAGTTTCAGGTCGTCCCCGTTTCTCTACCTGTGCTTGTTTTATTTCAGTCTTACGCCTCTTAAATGCACGTTTAAGGTCCGTGTCCAAAAATAAGAAGGCCACCAGCAGATAGACACACTAAAATCAATAAAATATCTATCTTAAAGAACCTTCAACTTTGGCGAACAATATCAGTGTGAGAGTATTATATTCGATTGCTTACCAGGATTAGATCTAGAACCAAGAATAGTATTTGGAAGAAGTAAAGCCAAAACATGATCCAAGTGATGAAGATAAGTACAACCAGTCCAATAACCCGCCTAATGAATCTCCTAAAATGTTATGTACGGACATCGAATTATATAAACAGACCCACCAGGACGGCGTTGGAATCTATTGAGTGGGTAGATGGCAACTTACAAGAGACTGTGAAAATCAATTTGTCCAGGAATAGGTGATTCATTCGTACTATCAGCCGTCATTTTGCTACAAAGCCAGTGACCTACAGCTAGTATCACCACGCTAGCCTGAAAACAGTGGCACACGATACCATAAGCAAGTGACGTTCACCACAAGACACAGTTTTTTTTAAATTCTCGAATAAATGCATTTGACATATCCGGGGAGGACTTACAACACAGACGAGCACTAGAGGGAGCACGAAGGAGAGGTTAATGTAACCATGGAAACCCAACCAGCACCTATTATAATTAGAAATGCATTAAGGGACAACAATTTTAAGAAGCGTCAGTTGCAGTATGATATTGTAATAAATATACAACTTTTATCAAAGTGTATGTCTTGTTCATGCACATTTAAGTTTTTCAGCAATTAATAGATTGTATACAATACATAATAATGTTGCAATTAACTCTTACATCCACATTCATATAAAATATGTGTAAAATAAAATAACGTAGTTCATAGTTTTGAATAAAATATTTTTAAATCCAATTAGCCAGGAATGAATCACTAACGGAAGTCTCGATCGCCGTATTCTAGCGCTGTATGTAAAAACTAGCGAAAACACACTGTAAATTATTAGTTTTTACAATAATACGCTAGTGCAGTACACTCTTTTTGTACTTACACGTCTGCGTCATGGTAATAGATATCATATCCTAGTCCTAATGTGATGGCTGCGATAATGATGGGTATTCCCCAGCCAATGACTGAGTAGACGATGCGCCTGTTCAATCCGAGAACGCGGTGGTCGCGTAACTATAGTAACATAAGTGCTCCGGTAAATGTATTCAAATAATCATCCGGGAGACGATGTTTTAAAATGTGTCATATATATATACCTGTTTGAAAAGGAACCCCGCAAGAAACAAGAGCCAAACTGCAACTGCCAGAAAGCAGACGTGTACGGTAAATATCACAAATCTGCATCCATGCTGAAAATAAATAATTGAAACCTTACATTCACTCCAATTAATATCGCACAAATGTGAAATTGACTCATTTCTTTCAATTATCTAATGTATACATATTTGATACTTTCGTGAGTCTTACAAAATCTTTGGTAGCGTTTGCTCCACATATATGAACTAAATGCCCGATTAGAAGTCCAAAGTAGATGTGCAGGAGAATGAAATATCTATCCTTCTTGTACGCCCTAAAAGAATTAAAGGCGAATTACATATCAATGTTACACGAGATAGTATCCGAGGATTAAGGTGTGACCGTATATCCAATACATCAAATCGAATTATGAATTTTGATTTGATTACCTCAGGAATACGTAAGCGATGATTAGGAAAATCATCACGATAACTACAATTATTCCAGCACCCATAGTAAATTTGTCAATACCGGCGGGCACAAATTCCTAAAACATAATTTAAATTCGTGATCCATGACCAGTTCGATACATTCACACAAAAAGCTCAAGAAGCAATTTTTACAAAACAATTACCTCGTGTTTTCCTACTTTTCCCAGAAGAACGAATGATGTCATGTGGTTACAAGAACAAATAGTAGAATTATCAGACTCTCCTCTCACTTCGCATCCCTTGCTGTTGTACAATCTATCAAGCATAGAAAGGTCAGATAATTCTTCTGACATGAACACATTTATACTCAGTATCTATTATGGCATAGGACATTTATTGGACTCACTGTTTATCTTGTAAATCCAGATATGCACATTCCCAGTCCCGCCCATCCTATTGTATTATTAATATAAATAAAATAGGCGAACAATTGGACACAGATAATGTTTTCATTGCATTGATTGGGCAGTTAATACTTATTAGATGAGATCGTCTTTCTAAGGTCATTGAAACAGGCTTACCTTTGTATACTGGAACACCAATTCTATAGGGGCCGGAAGATGTGATGTGTTGAGAGAATCAGCGACAATCGTGCTGGATACAACTTTAGCCATGGGAGTTCGGGTGTACTCAAACTCGACGGAGGCAGCGCTAATTATAACCAAATACAAATTACGATCTACCGGTATAAGCATGTGAATAACAGGGACTAGTGTAAATTACGATTAAAAGTAGGTATTGAATGGAGAACAAACGAATGCTAAACCCTGTAAATATGAAAGGTAACTTGTTATGCTCACGTGGTTGACAGCGACTCAGACCCTGTTTTACGCTCGATGACATTCCTATCCTCGTCAGGGAGAAATAGGTGGATGGTATTATAGGAGATAGTCACTGCATATCGCGTCTCCATGTGCGGAGTCTCTCCACTACAAGTTTTCTCCTTCGCCAACTCATCGGATATTTTAACGTAAGATATTTTAGGTGTGGGCGGGGAGACCCAACCCCCTCTGATGTGTTTCGGGGGAGGTGTTGGATCAGGGGCGGGAAGAGGATATCTATAATTGGTCGTGTCACAATTCAGTTTCTGGACGCAAAGTGCTGCAACGACAAATGTGTCCTAAGTAAGCTCAGCTCCTCATCAATGAATCAGGACTCTCATCCATTGTTTATGATAACCTTTTAATGAACGAACACTATACCTATATTCTCTGCACTCTTACAAATACCAAATCGTTTTTCACGCCTCAAATGTCCAGCGATTTGTTTTCCTAAAGTTTCCATTCCTTTGGTAAACTCGTATAAGATGCTGACGTCGTCTTCTTCCTCGCCCTTTGATATTTAATGATTTTTTTTTACAAAATGTAGTTCAGTTCAAATACCCATATTGTAAAATTTAGTTAATAATCGAACCAAAGAGGAAACCGGCAATCAGTGATAATCATACGTGACACAGATGAACTGTGAAAATTTATCGATTACCTTGACAACGATGTACCACTGGTCAGCATTCCCGAGATCCACTACATTACTGACTCCACTGACCACAGACTGTAAAGCATGGTATATAGATATGTTAATACAAAATAAACCACTAAGTTAGCTTTACATATTTATTAATACACAAGAAGCCACTGAACTTGTTCTTAATATTTATTAGTACACTAGAAGCCACTGGGCTTGCTTTTAATATTTATTAATACGCAAGAAGTCCCTGAGCTTGCTTTAAATATTTATTAATACGCAAGTATCCACTAGCTTTAAACCATGTCGAATTTTGCCCACTGGAGTTCGCTAATTGGTGACGGAGTATATATTTGATGAGCTCAACTCAATAACGTATGCATAATTCAGGTGAGATAAGGCTGTATAGGAGAAGCTCTTCAATGCATCCTTGAATATATCTATCCATATATATCTGAAAGTTTAATGATCTTTACTTACGTCCACGAAGTCTACCTTCTCCCTGTGGTCGATTCTCGTGTCTCCGGGTATGTCAAGGTTTATAATGTGCTCGAATACGTTCTTACAGCTCAGCAAATCCCCTGCAAGCTGCACAGAATCAGGGCTGCACGTGTCGATGAATGAAGACAGGAGCACTTCTCGGGCAGTAGAATTCAGTGCTGCCTGCTTAGCCTGAAAATAAAAACAATCAGATCAATCATTAATCAATCCGTTCTTCAGTCTGTAATATTTCAGGAAACATAATTCATGATTCATTAAAATATATTTCTAATAATATGCTAATGGTTATGTCTTACGGTGTCTTGCATTTCGTCAAATTGTGGTGTCCTACACTCTGACGTGTCAATAGTTGACCAGTTATCATTCGCGTTACACGTCCGGTCAGCGTTTCCAGTAGCTGGGTCCGGACAGGGCATGCTGACTGTCAATCCTACATACGTCTTAGGCCACCTCCTGGTATCCCAGGCTTCCTCGTCTGGACAGATGGGGACGGGGGTGGTGGTTGAGCCGTTCTGGCCCTGTTGCGGCGGTGTGGGAGACGGGGAAGCCCCAGGGCTCGCTGTGGGTGACGGGAGGTTGGAGCAGTCCGTCAGAGAGCAGGGCTGGCCGAGGACCTCCTGGTCGGTGTAAGCGTTCGTGCCAGGACAGTTCTGTCCACCATTGTCCGGGAATGGAGAGTTGCACCTACGGTATTTAGTCTGTGTCCCTCCGCCACATGATTGAGAGCAGTCACCCCAAACTGACCATTCAGACCAGCCGCCATCGACTATTGAAGATAAAATATGCGTTTTATTCGGAAGCAAAATCAAAAGATTACGAAAGTACGCCCAATACAACAAGGATACGAACAGTCTGATTCCAGTAATTCAGGGTGTATTGTATTTTGACCCTGAAGAAAATTCACCAAATTACTCCCACTGCCGAAATTGGTTAAATATTCTTACTTGGACACTCCTCGTCATTGCAGAAGATTATCTCTGTTTCCCGGGAGATTTGATGAAAGATGTTATCGCAGGCTTCTCCTCCCCCTGAGGGCTCCGGGTCAGTACAAGTCCTCCTCCTCCTCCTCTGTCCCCCTCCACAGGTCCGCGTACACTGGGACCATGACGTCCACAGGGTCCACCTGCCGTCCACCGCCGTGTTGTCCGGGGGACAGGTGCCCTCCGCGCAGGTCTCAGCCTGGGTCGAGTCTCCCGGACAACTCCTTCCGCCGTACTCTGGCGGAGGGTTGTCGCAGCCGCGGATCCGCGTCCTCACCCCTGACCCGCACGTGGCGCTACACGGTCCCCACGTCTGCCAGCGTGACCACGTGCCGTCCTGGGCTGCAATGGTGAAACATCATTTCTAGCTTTAATTATGATGAGATAATTACTTGTCGGAAAACATGTGTAAGGGTCAATTTTAGAGTTGCTAAAGTCATAAAATGTTACGTTTTATGTAATATTTGTATTCAGTGGTACTTACGAGGGCAAGCTTCCAAGTTACATGGAGTGGTACCCGAGTTAGACCCTGTGCAATCCGTGCCGTTACCAGAAGGGGCGGGGCTGTCACACCATCTCTCTCTCACCTTTTCTCCTCCACCACAAACCTCACTACACTCCGTGTAACCTCCCCATGCACCCCACTCCCCGTCAACTAATTACCATGAAAAATGAATCATTATTGATCACGAATCACTGAGATTCCGATTGTAATTTAACATAACGTCAATTTTTTTCGAATTATCCCCTGACTAAGATTAGAGATATGTAATAACACTAACTGTGACAGACTTCTTCCTCGCAATCCTTGGTGTCGATGCCCACACCTCCACATGTTAAACCTCCGTGCCCGGGCTCTGGGTTGTTGCACTCGCGTGTTCTGGTCTGAGATCCGGTTCCACACGTGACAGAACAATCACTGTGATCAGACCACGCGCTCCAACCACCGTGTACTAGAATAACGCGGCGGGTAGAAGAAATTATCAACTGCCACTTCATCGTAATAATTATTGGATTCAAGATCAGTGCGTACGCTGATTCATTCCGGTATGATGAAGAATAATTGTGCAATTTGAATATTCATCATTTCATCTCTGAAATGCCTGTTGGCAATATAAAATTTCTTTTGAGAAAAAGATGCTTACTCGGACAGGTTACGAAGTTACAGGCGACAATGACGGTCTGAGTGAGCGGATTATCAGGATCTCCATCAGGACAATCTCTGCCACCGAACGCCGGAGCCGGACTGTCGCATTCTCTGTAGCGTATTCTCTGACCACCGCCACATGTTTTGGTGCACGAGCCTGTGTCAGTCCAGGTGCCCCACACACCATCGGTCACTGAAGTTAGTAGGGAACAAGACTGCTATCACAAGTACAATATGGCCAAACGTAATAGGAGGCGATATCAACCAAGTCCGCTTCTGATCTAAATTACATTTTGCGTTGATCTTTACTAATGAATAACGGTCAGCTGAATTCTGTAAATTCACACTGTATTACATATATATTGAAGTTGTTGATAAATACAGTTTCTGAAACCAGTTTGAGCAATCACAAAATACCAGAACAGACATCCGCCCCGCAGTCCCTCTCTTTCCACTGAGTCTGGGATCCAGGAGGATCGTTCTCTCCTGTACAGTTCACCCCCCCGTGAGAGGGGGCTGGATTGTCACAGTATCTGTACCTGATCTGAAACCCTGGACCAGTTCCCTCAGCATCACATGCCTGACTACACTCCTCCCAGTCTCCCCACCAACCCCAGACACCGTCAACTAAAAGGAAAACGTGCACTTCAGACTACATGCAAATATTTTTTCATTTAAGGCTTTTGGGTGTCTGAGGAAAAGAGTTCCCATAGAGATAATTGATTTAACACTCTTCAAATATATCAATATACCTGGGAAACGACTTTGTTGCAAATTACATTACTGCGTTAAAACAAATTGTATCTATTTTTTAGATCGGGGTTCTAGTTCTAATATATTATTATTAATTAATAACCTGGACATTCTGGGTGTTCATTACTACAGTCAAACTCCTCATTTTGGTCACCATCACAGTCCAGTCCCCCGTTAGCAGGGGCCGGATTTGTGCAGGAGCGAGCTCTTGTCTTCAAACCAGGGCCGCATGTTGTGGCGCATGAGCCAACCAGAGACCAGGGCCCCCAGTTTCCATCTATGATATCATCACCTGGAGGACAAAGATTCCTTTGATATGCAAATCAAACCTTTTATTCATTACCGTTAATGAAAGACATTCATATATCATTATGTAGCCAACATAAGGTACTCCTATACTTCGTACCGCAATGCCGCATACTTTTGAATTCACAGCGACTATTCAAAGCTTTACACAGTAAACTTTATTAAAATTAATTGCGAATTAAAAAATATACCTGGGCATGGACTAGAATTGCAATCTCGTGAGTCAATTTCGTTCCCAGGACAACTGAATCCCCCGAATTGAGGAGTTGGACTGGTACATGTTCTGTCCCTCTGCTCAAAACCTCCGCCGCAAGTCTGTGAACAGTCCGTGAAGTCGGTCCACTGCGTCCAACCACCATTTACTGCAAATATTAAATCATTGCTCATGTTTAACAACAAATAGTTCATCAACGTTTAATATGTTATGTTAAGGGGACAGTTGAATTCATGTATGATTGTTTCTTTCAGGAATACTTGAGGATGCTACTGAACTAGTTAATAACTAGGTCAATCGTGTGTTACAGGGCTGTGTTTGTTACTTACTGGGACAGTTGAATGTGTTACAGGGCTGTGTTTGTTACTTACTGGGACAGATGAATGTGTTACAGGGCTGTGTTTGTTACTTACTGGGACAGATGAATGTGTTACAGGGCTGTGATTGTTACTTACTGGGACAGTTGAATGTGTTACAGGGTTGTGTTTGTTACTTACTGGGACAGATGAATGTGTTACAGGGCTGCGAGTGTTACTTACTGGAACAGTTGAATGTGTTACAGGGCTGTGTTTGTTACTTACTGGGACAGTTGAATGTGTTACATGGCTGTGTTTGTTACTTACTGGGACAGATGAATGTGTTACAGGGCTGTGTTTGTTACTTACTGGGACAGATGAATGTGTTACAGGGCTGTGTTTGTTACTTACTGGGACAGATGAATGTGTTACAGGGCTGTGTTTGTTACTTACTGGGACAGTTGAA
>JAXGGS010610465.1:0-10125 GCA_035585475.1 Armandia brevis | reverse complement strand
GTACGATATATGATAATGTGATAATGGACGTAATTAGAATACAGTCGGTGGTGGTGTTTACATGTTCAAATGACAGTGGTCAGACTGATTATGGTACTATTAATAATGATTGCGTTGAATTTGCAGATAAGTGTGCTAGATGTTCCGCCAGCCATCTTTTAATTTTGGAGCCGTGGGAATCCCGGAGCCCGGGACCCAGGTTGGTTGGGTCCAGGCGTACGATGACGACTCCCCTACGTTTAACCAGATCCGGTATCGCATCGAACCCGATGGGGGAGTCGAGGAGGAAAATTTCACGATTGACGCAGAAATGGGAACCATTCATATGACGCGAGTAGTGGATACAGAAGGGGAGCATCACTTTAAGGTGACCGCTTACAGCCCTGACAACGAAGCGATGCAGAGCACGGCCGATGTGAATGTTTATTTTATAATCATGTAAGATTAGAAATCACTTATCTATTTGTTGGATATTCATAGCACAAAATAGGTTATGAAATAAAGTCATTTTGATAGTGATGCTTTTTTTATTGATACATGCAATATAAATCTAGGATACCAAAGTTATTTTCGGTATCAACATTATTTCAATAGATTACTGTGTGTCTCACTTTACATGCGGGCATATTTCAGTTAATAGAAAATTAGCTTAGTCTGATTTTCAGGGGATCACTTGTCATATGTCATATCTGGGTTTAGAACCAAATACGGGTTTTGCTATGTTGGATAACTATAAGCACAATAACCCGGTTTAAAAATATGTTGCTTAATACCTTACATTTTTTCAATACCACATCAGTGGCCAGAGTGTGATTGTAACGATCGAATAGGAAAGGAATACTAGTTGCCATTATGACTTACATTATAGAATATCATGAAATGAACCAACCAAAATATAAAACTTGTATTTTGTATTTGCATTTGTTTATTTGCACACAGGCCTGCAGCCTGTTAATTACTTTACTAGAAAGATGTGTCAAACAAGTTTTTATATATACAGCCCCATCTCCATGTCCGTAGACGTTTCATAGTTATTTGTCTAATATGCATAATCTAATAAACAGTATAGTATGTAATACAAGTGGGTTCATGAGAAAATAAAATGAATTAAGTTAATGCAATATGTGTAATAAAGTTTTCTCTATACAGTCCAATCTCAAAGTCCTTGGTCGTTTCATTGTTTGCTAACAACAGATAGTACTTGTATTATTACGTGAACAGTGTAACATATAGTATAACCTTGTTTATGGTAAAACATAATACATTTACAACAATGAATCATTGCCATTATCAATAGTATGATGCTGTGGGCACATGATTACAACCTCTGAGGGTCTATATTACAATATACATCCAGGACTCAAATGAAACAATATATGTTTATTGAAAATATTTTATTGTGATATTATATATGGGTTAAATAGATATATTGATAAACATGATACATGTAGAATTGTGACTTATGGGCATATCAACTGTACATTTATGCTTCAAACTGACTGCTGCTCAGTAGTGCTGTACAAGTGTAAGCTTCATGAACTTGTAGGAGTACCAATTGTTTTTACCAGAATACCACGTTATACCATTAATATTAAGCGGCCCCCCTCTTAGGTACCAACCTGTAGGGCCAGCTAATCCACAACTATTAGGCCACCAACCACCACCCCCACGATGCATCTTTGCACAGGAACCAGTACACTTGTCATTGTCTCTATCAATGGTGCTGAACTTCATGTTATTAGCTATGTGCATTTCTTTAAATCTGGAGTTAGTTAAACTATCCCCACCTGAGCTACTTTTATCATAACCTGATACAGAGAGTCTGTACCCTCCTGACTCCGGTCCTACTGACATACTTCTATAACCAGACTGATACACCTTACCCCGAAAATCACCAAACTCTACATGTAACCCATACTTTCTTGCTGTTGTGATCTTGTGCAAGCATTCTAAACCTAGCCAGAACTCCCCATGTGGATTCCCAAATCCAGCTTTATATTCCATCCATTTTCGTTTGAAACTCACAGATCCATCTTTTCTGTTCAAAATTGTGATTTTATCCATATTCTGCATTTCACGGCATGATTTGGCACGCATTTTTACGTTTCCTGTTAAAAGACAAAATAATGGTAACTGATAAATCCAGCTAATTTCATCTTAACAGCTGACATTTGTTGTACTATAAACGTATGAAGCGGACTTCTGTAGACAACGTAAATGTGACGCGTATGTGACGTCATAGACGCCTAAATTACTACAGACAACGATTTGTATCATATCATTTATAAACAAAACGTCCAATCAGTTTAATTGAGCCAAGCGATGCACAGGCTTGCCTGCTCTTCTCGTGTGCTTGGTCATTCCCGGGAGCCTAAGTAATATGCATGTGCTCAAATGATACCATGATTCCATGCACAATTTAAGATTAACTATTGTGCCATTCAACTCACTTATCCGAACATTTAGTATGAACAGGCAAATGTTTTGATATATGATGATGGGCAACCGTGCATCAAGATGGTAAGCTATTATGAACATAGCTAAACATAGGACATTATCTCGTATCTTTTATTTCCCAGCATTTTTATTTCCCAGCAATTGATGATTACCGGTCACATCGGAATGAGATCTTCGGGCCATACCCCCCAGCAGAATGAAATGTACACTCTATCTCCCAGCAGAATGAAATCATTGGACGATACCCCAGCAGAATAAAAAGGTTGGACTACATCTCCCAGCTAAATGAAATTATTGAACAATGCCCTTTGCAGAATGATATGTTAGGGACAACAGCTCCATGCTGAATTTTTTTCCCAGCTGAACAAATAATATTAAAAATATTTGAAAAAATGTGTATTTGTCTTGTCCCAGAACTCATGGGTACTGAACTAGATTGCAATATTGATCAGTGTGTACCTGCTAGCAGAGGTTGTTACAATCATAACCATTGCAAATTTGCAAGTTAAATACGATATTATACATAAAAATAACTTCATCAAGAATAAAACACAAACTTGGCTTCCAGGGAATGGGAACCTGAGTACCAGCAGCAGTTGTTGTGGTTGTCGTTTTGGCTGAACATGTAGCTGTGGTTGCTGTTGTGGTTTTTGTTGTGGTCAGGGAAGAAGACATGGTTTTTGTTGTGATTGTTGATCGTTCGCGCTCTTCTGTTGATTTGATTATTGATTATTTATCGAGCTTAGAAATGATTAAGAGCTGTATATCAATGGATGAAAAAACAATCAGAATTAGTATCAAAGATGCCTACTTGTTGTCTAAGTAAAATGACTGTACACAAAGAAGGATTCAGTATGTAAACAGTATTTTACGCTCTGATACAGAAGTTAAAACCGTTATAATACGTTTACATCCCTTTCATCAGCAGTGAGGCATGCTTGTGTGAAAACTATTTATTTATGTTATGTTTAGTTTTACAAGACACTTGTGGTTAAAACACAAGCACTTGTTCATCAGAAATCTAAAATGATCTTTGCTTGCTAATGTAATTTGTAGAATAAGGTAGGATCCACTTCGTCGTGTATATTGATACTATTTCTATTATGTGCAGAAAATTATCCTTGTCACTATAATCTGATATAACAAAAATGTACAACATCTAGTCTCATTTTCATCTGAACGCTCAACTTTGTTTTAAAAGTATTTGCCATAGTGTTGATTATTGCAAATATAAAGCACTCGAAACATATATTAGATTGATATGGAAAAACAAACATGTAACTTGAGGTTGTAAGCTGCTTAGTTTAAATTAGCTTCATCAATACAAGAAGTTTCCGTTTTCATATCCTGTAAGGCCGCATAGCCATTTCGGCTAGGGATTAGGGGATGGAATCATCTCCAAATTTAGGGAAAAAAGGCAACCTAGGCATTGTAAAATTAATTTTATGTTTCTAAAGGGCCGCCACTTCTCTTGGAAACCCCCCCGCATATCAATTTGAAAAAAAAAGGCCGCCAGCATGGTAAAATGAGAAAAAAAAACCGCCCGCTCGCACCGCTTCAGGGAGAGAAAAAAAAGGGCCGCATCCCGCACCGCAGGGACATAGCGGAGGTTTTATTCCCTTAAATGTCACAACATCCTGACGATGTTATATCTAACCACCACTTGTGGGTGACATATGGGTCCAGTGCCGCCATTTTAGCACGAAAAAAACGCCCGCACCACAATAAAAGCAAAAAAAACAACACCTGCGCGCATCAGGTGAACAAAAAGGGACGTGCCACTTTAGAAAACGAGGAAATTAAAAACCATCCGCCACATCTAAATAACTTGAGAAACCTTTTGTTAATTTTATGGGGCCTCAGATAAAATACAAAAACTTTACGCATTTTTGATCCTGTGTACCAACCTATACGCTCTGGCACATTAAAATAAGCATTACCTCATCCAGTTCCATGTGTGAAGAGTGCAAACTGATAGTTAATGAGAGGGCTCGAAGGTTGGTTTAACATTTGGCTGTTTATGCTAGATATACATGACCAGATAGATATATCTATGATATAGACCTTATAAATCTTTCAACGTTGAAGCAAAAGCTTAAGAAGTAGATACTACCAATGGCATTTGAGTAACATAAATATTACCTAATGGTCCAGAGCCATCTTTGAGAGATTTTGAATCATCATTTCTGCCATCATCATTCGGCAAAGCTACAGCAACAATCAAAAACAAACAAACGGAAATAAAGCAAAGGGGAATAACCAGCAGAAAGACACAATAAGCCAACTTGTTTCGCAGGTCCATTTCTAACGTTGTTAGCCAGTGCTAATTATTGCAGATCTGAAAGATGAAATATGTTGCCACACCTTTATCCACAGCAGTTTGTCTGATGTTATTTAATATTTAGATGGAATTTGTATCTATTATGTAAGTTAAAACCACGAGCACTTTGTGTAGAATCGATTACATAATATTATAATGGGTCTTAATGGCTATTAATATTATCTGTATTCTGGGTTTTTTCTCATTTTACTGAGTAATATTGACACAAAAAGATCGTTCAATTGACATTCAGGATTATTGCGTCCTCATTCTAGTGCCCCGCAGCTCAAATTGACCGCAAATTTTAAAATAAAATACTTAGGTTTTTGTGAGCAGTTTCGCTTGTTACCTTTGGATAATTATTCAGATCGCCGTCAGTCAGCGTTGTCACTTCCAAATATTCAGTGTTTTCGAATCCAGTTTTGCTGCGTGTATAAACACAATCCATTAATGTGAAAGCTTATTCCATAAACACCGCCATTGTTCAGAGTGACCAAACTTGGCAATCTGAAACTGCCTTTGTGAATCCGTCATTGTATTTCAGAGGTATAAGGTGCAGGTCTATCATAATCATATATAATCATATAAGACAGAGTGGTCCAGTGGGTAACACTGCTGGCCCTTGGGTCATAAGGTCCTGGGTTCAAACCCTGGCGGATTCAGTCTTGTATATATATGCACAGACATACATATGTGCATTCGAACTATGCAAGGTCTTTCGCAAGAGACCTTCAAGTAAGCGTTTGTGCCGTGTACTGAGGTTGGCACGTTTAAGACCCCACTGGCAATTATCGAAACGAGTAGGGTATAGAACCTGTTGCCATGGAGAGACATCCCGAACCATATTATAGGTCACATCAAATCTGATACGACCATAAGCGTATTTGAAACTATAATAGTGTGCGATTCGGAGGAGATAACATAGGATTCAGCTTATGAATTAAGTTGTTGTACGCATTACTGTAAAAGTGAAATAGAGCACAATGTACTAAACATCCAAAGAGATTGTCATTGGTGAGGTCAACTCATGCCAGCATCTTTCCGCGGAGAGCAAATTGACCTGGATACCTAATGATTGAATTGAGACGGGCGCGGCGGGTACCAATAGCTCTTTTAGAAAAGTATATTTTACGTGTCGATCCTGGTATGTCGGTAAGTATTGTTTATCGTTCTAGCAATTTTATCAGTGATTGTTTTAAAGCAGACCATTATGAGGATGATGGTTTAATTGTTGTTTGTCATTTTGGCATTACATAATGCTTGTTATTGTCTATAGCTATTGAAGGTTTTATTCTATAAATAATTTCTCTAAGCAAAAGGTTTGGGTTCCTGGGAAAGTTCTGGGAGGGATTGTCGATTTCTGAGTCTGCAGAAACTGTGTGTTTGCAATTTTGTACTTGGTTGGCGCTATTAAAATGTTGACCAAGTGTCAAAAAGTAAAAGTTGGAATCTTAGTTGCTCATTTGGGCATATTATCCTAACAAGGAACCCGGATTACACAAATGCTTGTGAGTAGAGGGGGTCTTTCAGGGGTGAATGTAGAGGGGGTCTTTCAGGGGGGAATGCGTGTGTCACGCTATACCTATTGATAGCTCCGAGGAAGGTAGGGGATACATAGTATTCTAAAGTTATGGGGGTTGGCTCACAATGGATTTGATTAGTGTGTAGGCTGTCTGTGGCCTCCCTATATGAGTGTAGGCTGTCTCTGGCCTCCCTATATGTGTGTAGGCTGTCTGTGTCCATCCTATATGTGTGTAGGCTGTCTATGGCCTCCCTATATGTGTGTAGGCTGTCTGTGGCCTCCCTATATGAGTGTAGGCTGTCTGTGGCCTCCCTATATGTGTGTATGCTGTCTGTGGCCTCCCTATATGTGTGTAGGCTGTCTGTGGCCTCCCTATATGTGTATAGGCTGTCTGTGGCATCCCTATATGTGTGTAGGCTGTCTGTGTCCTTCCTATATGTGTGTAGGCTGTCTGTGTCCTTCCTATATGTGTGTAGGCTGTCTGGGGCCTTCCAAGGTAGACGGGGGATCACCTCCATTATACAATACTATAGTTTGGTCGGGAGAAAGATGATGAGCGACCATGATAAGAATTAGGTATGCTAAGATATCCAGAATTATCATGTTAGGGGCACATATGGGTGTGACTGTGGCAACCATTATAAATTACTCTTACTATATATATATATATATTACAGGAGAGCTGTGTGGAGAATGAAGATTGTATCCGTGCTGCTATCAGAGGGTTTATTATAATATGTTGTATATATATATATATATATATTACAGGAGGGCAGTGTAGAGAATGAAGATGGTATCGGTGCTGCTATCAGAGGGTTTATTCACCTGTACACAGAGGACCACTCCCTGACGGGTCGCGCCATGGCTTGGATCCTGCACGGAATCCCCAGCCCCTGTTTCCAGGCCGAAGTCTGGGGCCGAGTCAGGGGGTTCTGGAGATCTCATCTAGATGTCGACTTTAATGAGCTGCGGAAACTTGCAACTCAAGAGCTCATCAGATTCCGGTAACCATGGCAACACAGGAGCTCATCAGATTCCGGTAACCAAGGCAACACATGAGCTCCTCAGATTCAGATAAAGACAGAAACGTTCGAGTCAGATAATAAAACAACACATCAGAAACACAATAGATATCAAGTAACCATGGCAATGTGTGATTTAATATTAAACATGATGATAATATAGTATCAACATATCACTGTTACCGTAGATACCCTTTCATCAATAGTTTCTGTTATAAAGTCATCACTTATAGACATTATCAAAGTGACTTCACTTTTAAAAATAGAATACGAATATTTTGGGGGGATGAACTGTCTGTGGAAAGTGTATGTGTTTGCGGAAGAAGTAATATGATCTGCCTTGATAAGTTATCTGTCCTGACTTAAAAAATAAATTACTCAATGAGAAAGCAACAACATTTATTATTGTTTTTGTTTCATTTATTTCTTCGGCCAACCAAAATAATGAGATATTAATAAACACATAGGATTAATCAGGTAATCCTTGCCTGTTTACCAGGATAGAATCTCTTCTCATCAAACTATAATTTATCTCTTATTATTTCAGCCCTACAAGTACTCGCAATTCCACGTTTATGTTTCGGGTGAATTTATGAGTTAACATGCAATTTTGTTCTTCAAAATTGAAAGTTAACACACCTTTAAAAAGAATACTTACAGAGAATAATAGCCAATATCTTGAATAACTCTAAAATGATAAAACTATACTAAGAAATGGAATCTGTTTGCTTAAGGTTATAGGCTAGATCGGTTATGTGCAAGACTTTTGATATTTTACACTCATTATGAGGTTTTATATACTTTGTTTATTAACAGAGGTTATATCATGTAGTTATAAACGTATTAGTTAAAGCTTGAATGATTGTTATATAAAAACAAGAAAGCATGATAACTTTGAACAAGCCTAGCAGCTGTTTGTCAAATTTCATTTACACTTTTTAGACTCAAAACCGCACAAAACCGTCTCAAAAGGTTGAATTTGTAAATTATGAATTGTTTTAAAAAATATGTTTTGTATCCATTGTGAGGCAATGTTCAATATACAGTTTGAACAATTAGCAAGTTATTTGAAAAATACCGAATTTTAACTGCATTTGCCCACGCACAAGATGCTCCGTATCAGACTGATCCTGATGTCCCGTCATTGTGAAGTGTATTTTACAACACTTGCCAACCTTCTATAGGCAGAGCAAGCAGCCATATTATTTCAGCTCACACTTAGCAACCTCGGTAAGGTCACTGAAGTCCAACTTCTTTGATAATTACCAGGTAGGTAATAATGGATTGGTGGGTTGGTATTTGGTTTCCTCTGTCTTTCGATCTTCACCTCTCATCTATTTTCACAGTTAAGATATGGATGCGGACACGGACGGTTCTAATTAATAATATTATCGACTGCATTCAAATGGTGTGTAAAGCTGTGCATTTCCAGCACATCCAGTATTTTATTTCGGCGAACCCGGCTAAATGTCATTGGTCTTAGATTATTGAGGTTGGGTGTTCCCAGATTTCGGGGAGAAGTGCTTTTGAGACATATACCATTCAATTGTAAGAGAGGGTAAGGCCCCATAAAATTGTTAAGTTGTTTCTCAGACCTTTGTTTTCTTGAGAGAAGCAGTGCGGGCTGCAGGTCAAGTTTTTGTGTGTGTGTTTTTTCTGGCCAAGGAGGAGGCGGCATGTTTGTTGTTATTGTTGTTTCTGTCAAAACAGGAGCGGCAGGTTTTTTTTGGTTTCTTTTCACCAAGAATTAGGGAGGACGGCCAGCGGGCCCCCAAATCAGTAGGGGCGTCAGGCGCCTTTTCTTTGGAAATATTGAACCCATTTTAAGGGTTTAAAAGCATATTTGTGGAGTATTTCTTGTGTAAGAGTCGGTTTGGGTGATGTTTTTTTTCAATTTCTTGATTTCTCTCTTTTTGTCTTTAATGTTAAATAGGGGCGGCAGGTTTTATCATAGTTGTTTTTTGTGTGAAATACCTCATAAAGCGAGGGGGTCTCATGCCCATGCGGGTGGGGCCTCAGAAAGCAACAGAAATGTTACGCCGTATTATTTCTGGAGTTCTTTCGTTGACAGACATTTGAAAAACATGATTCACATCCTCAATCTTGTTGAGAGAAAAATGAGGGCAGAAACGTTAACGAGCAGCAGGAGGAATATTTTCTTGACAGACAACCTCTATATGGAGGGTGTGGCTGTTGTGGCGAATCTAATGGAGGATGCCCATACTTTAGACTTGTCCATACACAAATATATTTTTCTAGACATGTTTCGTTTTTGAAGTGGTTGTATGTTCAGAGTGAGTTTGTTACCAGCCCCAGAGGGGCCCGTTAAAGAAATATTGGGGAACATATGTATATTGGTAATTTAATTATATATTCCTAGGTTGCCATATCTCTATTCAACTCGTTACCATTCATATACCACAAGTATTCCGTAATTGCAGTCTTCATCTATGGAGTAATGGTTGATAGATAACATAGCTTTATGAAAACTGGAATTCATGAACACGAACGAACATCAGATCATAACTTATTTCAACTGTGTGAAAATGATTATGCACAACATCAAATGATCTTAATCAATTTATTATAAATGAAAATATTGATGCAGAAGTTTTATTTGCCCTTTATTTGATTTGCAGGTGTGAACGACAGGAGTTGACAGACATGGGGATAAATCTATATCTGTTTATCTTGCATGTCCTTTCATTGCTGTGCATTTCAATTGGTCAAACCACTGTGCGAGAGTGCCAAGGTGCAGGTAAAACAAACACCAGCCTCTGGAATCAAACTATAGAGATGATTGT
>JAXGGS010610354.1:0-10129 GCA_035585475.1 Armandia brevis | reverse complement strand
TATCGTGGGATTAGCGTTGCTATGTTACCTGTTCTCGGGTGGGGATAACATGCGGCGGGCGGAGGCGAAGTCTTTAAGCGACGATGTGGGAGATGACGGCGGAGATGACGTGGTGGTCGCGAAGTTCGATGCAGAGCCTGGAGGTAGGAGTACAACAGGTTTGCAATATCATTGTTTCCCGATCTCTCGGATTATCTTACATGTATAGATCGCACATTCAGTTAACATTCGCATACTTTATCTCATCTTCGCATAAAAATACTAAATCAATCGATGGAACAAACACAGTAACGCTATTCAAATTCTAATACTCAACCGATACTCATCCATGATATTCTATATTGTTTTGAATTTTTTTATACAATATAATTATCGTATAGGGTATACTTTAAGTTTATGAAATACAATTGTAATTTATAATCTTGATTTGTAATGAAAGTCGTGCTTGTATTGCACGCTTAATTTCCTACAGAAGGGTCTCTGGTTGATAACTTCGATGGGAATGAACAGTTTGACGCACGTGCTGGTTCGATAGATGATTCCGACTTTAGCATGGACCCAGTGGGCCCGGCCCAAGATGCCAGTGACAGTTCCAATGATATCCCGGTAGGGGGCGACAGCGGCGCCAACTCTCTGCCTGACGTCGAACCACTAGCGGAACCTGCCGGTGACGTCGATGGTGCTGACGTAGACGGCGCCGACATGGGCGGTGATGACGTAGTTGACGCCACCAATGACGACACGAGTGACGTACAAAACGATATGGAGACCCTCGATGGTGACCAACAGGCTGATGACAGTTATGACGGAGGCAGCCCCGATGATGACGTAGACACGCCAGTTGATGACACAGGTGCGCTTGCCGATGATGACGTAGACAACCCTGACGTTGATGGCGACATGTCACAAGACGCCGCGGACGGAATCGATAACCATGACGATGACCCGAGAGACATCGTGGACATGGGCGCGTCTGATAATACCGTGGATGACACGGTCGCCGACACATCTCTGGACGCTGACCAGGATAATGGAGGGGATGGCCCCGTGGCTGCTGACAGTGACCTTGACATGGGAGAGCCGGCTGATGATTCAGACAAAGCTTCTTCCGTGGACGCAGATGCTGTCGACGATGCTGATGTTGAAGATTCTAATGCTGATGATACGGTTGATAATATTGATATAGAGGATGCTGTTGATGATGCGGTTGATGATGGCGAATCGGACGCCACCCGCAGCAGCAGCAGCAGCAGCAGCGACGGTAAACCGGCCGCGCCCTCGCCGCGGGTTTTCTGCTGGGTGATGACCGACAAGGAGCTGATGAACAAGACCACGGCGGTGAAGGACACGTGGGTGAAACACTGTGACGGCGCGATCGCTATCAGCTCCACGGACGATGGCGCGGGCACGCAGGGGGTGGACTCTCCCCGCGGCCGCGATCATATCGCCGGTAAATCCAAGCTCGCCTGGATTTCCATCTACAAACAGTACATCGACAAGGCCGACTACTTCATCAAGGCAATTTACACTTTTAACGAGAGCTCTAAAACGTCCAATTTTATGAACACCTATGTTCAACCTATTGTTTATTTAAACCACTGTTATCTTAATTTAATTTGAAATTCAAAGTCATTTAAAGCAATTTGAACTTAAAACTTTAAATTTAAAGTCATTTAAAGCAATTTGAACTTAAAACTTTAAATTTAAAGTCATTTAAAGCAATTGGAACTCAAAACTTTAAATTTAAAGTCATTTAAAGCAATTGGAACTCAAAACTTTAAATTTAAAGTTACTTAATTTAATTCATCTCTACTCTTGTGACGCACATCGAGCTCTGTAAATATAATTTATTTATTATTATCATCATTAAGGCGGACCCGGACACGTTCGTGTTTGTGGACAATCTGAAGCGGTACCTCGCGGGTCGGGACCCGGATGAAGCGGAATATTTTGGTCACGTGTTTAAACCGCCATTGTTTAATCACACGTATATGAGCGGCGGATCGGGGTATGTGCTCTCCCGGCAGGCGGTCAGGGTACTCGTGGAGAAGGCGTTCAAAATCAAACCAACGTGCATTCCTGATGGTCAAGGTACGAATTATCACGTTAATTAAAGAGGTTATCAAATTAAACATGCTCAGTCACAACGCCTAGATTTAATTATCAGCTGATATCATTCCTCAGATCTGAGCACATTAGGATGATGTGACGATTGCAGCGATCGTTTTCCCAATATCACAAGTGATCATCTTTAAAGTTAAAGATATTCATAACCAATCGCAATTTACATGATTCAAACTGGCAAACAGTTGAGCCGCACCATTATTTAATCGGCATATGAATTTTCAAATTAAACCGCCTGATTATAAGTCGGAGACTAATATTTGAATAAGCGGCTCGATTCATTAAATTGCCGGGTCTCTTCATAATGAATCATACATACACCGCTGATGTTTAGATTAATCCATAGCGGATGACGATTGATTTGGCGGAGTTTTATTCCACAGGCGAAGATGTAAAGATCGGCGACTGTCTCTCGCGGGTCGGGGTGGAACCAGTGGACACGAGGGACACGAGCGGCCGGGAGACGTTCCTGCCCTTCCATCCCTCCAACCTCCTCCTCGGCCTCATACCCGACTGGTACAAGGTGTACGATGTTCACGGGGCGATCGTTGTAAGCAATCCTCTCATGAAACACCTATATTATAACTATCTAATATAAATGCTGGATCCGGGTATCATCATCATATCGTTAAATGTATATAATGCATACATGTATGTATGTTTATGCGACATGTAATCTTTATCGATTTTAAGAATCAATGTCATAAAAACATTAATATTTTCATATCGAAATATACATGATTGTATGTATATTCATGTACATATCTGTACTTACATCATTCAGAGCAATTATCATGATCGGGCGATATTAAAGTTACAAGATTCAGGTTTTATCAGCAAAGCACTCCAGCCTGCCATATGCAAATTTATGACACATAGTATGTGTAATATGCAGCGTCTGTTACGTTTGAATTAAATAAACGCTCAATAGGCCTTAAAAAATGCATGTAGCAATTTGGAGTACTCGTAATGTGAATGTGCTTTAATCTGCATGTTGTACATATCGTGCAGGGAGAAAAGTGTTGCAGTCATCTACCAATTTCCTTCCACTATCTGGAGCCTAAGGAGATGTACTTGGCGGAGTATATGGCGCACACGGTGCAGACTGCCGATGAAAACACCAAACTCTCATTCATCAAAGATGGCGAGGATTTCTAATTTAAATAGTTTTTTTTTCAAATATGATATCCGTTTGTATTTCTGCCATTGATTATCTGTTGTAGATATCGATCTGATGACAATCACTTTATTGTACACGATACGACATAATTCCGTGTATCATAACGTTATTAATAAAATATAGAAACATGTAAAATCGACAGTTTTTCTGAGACGATCTTAAACCGCGGACTATTAAATATTCTACGAGAACTAATCTTACCATCCTCCCTATCGCTGCATTAGCGGGTTAACTGCATGGCTACGTATACACTCTCAGCTGTGGTAAAGTGCTGAATACACTTGAATTAATACATTATAGATGGGTTTAGAGAAAATTCAAAAGTTTCGGATGAATGACGAAACTGCAGCAATAATGGGTAAAATAGTTCTGTCCCTTGATTTCGGATCGCAGACGATTTCTCAGATTTAGTCAAGAGGTCGAATGCGTTAGGTATCAGCTGTGAATATTTTATCTTGGCATATATGTCTCATGGATGTATTCTTCTCTCACTAGAGCCTGAAACCACGATCTGATTGGCTCGATGGTAAATATAGTCCAACTTATACAACTTTTGTACGGCTTTGGAACAAAAAAATAGATAGTCCAGTAACTGAAGATGTAACTTTATCTATGCATAATTTCGTGTTTAGTTTTCAATGACGAATATAATGATTTAAATTGTAGTCAGCTTAATGGAAGACATTTTTATACGATTTTCAACTACCAGTCTAAATATGAAGTTTTTATTTATGAATTTATGAATGGCATGGGTGAAATGCGACACCTTCTCAATTAGTGTTCGAGTGTTTTTTTCATACAAGAGTAGTTGAAATTGTAAAAATGTTACATCACCATCACCGACAAATATACCCACTTGAGCGTCTTGAGTCAACAAGAGCGGGCACTATGTCACTGCTTCGGTTTAGGGTGCACCTCCTTTTCTGTATTCTTAGTGTTTACAAAGCAAAATATCTGGATGTATATAAGAAGCAATTGGAGAGTCTCCTTCCTCATGTGCCAGACGCTCATTTGTACACCATTGTTAACTACGAATCAAATAATATAACAGCCATAGGCGATCATGCATTTACCAATTTTACCACAGCATTTTGGATTTTTTTACCTCGAAATAAGATCAATTATGTCTCGCCAACAGCATTCTTAGGAACAAAGCTTCTCTATTTGCATCTGGGTTCTAACTGTCAGATGTGCGTACCTCATTTAGGTGCAGTCTCAAAAACCTTGGTGAATTTGAGTTTACAACACAATTACATAGGGATGAATGATAGATTTCAGATATGTGACTACAGTTTTAGTTTACCGGCTCTGGAGAATTTGCTTCTGAAGGATAACAGGCTTTCGGTTTTACCCAAGTTTATTTGGAATTCAACCAAGTTGAAACACATTGATATCAGATTTAATCGCATCCATGAAGTATTTGTAATAAATATGATTACTAATTCACCTGTAATCAAGGCCAGAGTCGAGCGGAAAATGAACCCGTTTATTTGTGGTTGTGGCACAGGATGTCTACTCTTATTCTATAAGCCTGATAATCAATACTATCAAAATCGTAGATGTGAGGATCAAGAAATCTTACTAAATTATTGTTTACAGATGCATCAGAAATACTTCGTGGAACCTGGTAGATGTGGGAAAAATGCTCCAAAGTTTTGTGATTGGGATGAGGGTAAGCTTAGAGAATCTGCAATATTTTCTTTATTGAGTAATGAATTACCTTCTTTATGCTAGCATACCTAAACTGGCAGCAGTACGTGTAATTCAGACGTACGTAAATCCGAACTGTTACCCCATGATGACCAATTTCTCACAGCTAACAATAGCACGGCTGATTCCAATGAAGATCGAGAGCTTGGTTTGATCTTGAGTTTTCTTAAATCAATGGCATAAAATATGTAAATCTAACGGTATACATTGTATTTTAATTTTCTAAATTCCAGTGTGAATATTAGAACGAACTATTTTAAATATTGCAGAAACTTCATTGTTTGTGACGATGGAATCTCATACCATGAAAGGAGATGCACGGAGGCTGGTGTTTGATCATCTTCTGTATACAATGTCTTTATCTGCAGCTTTCTTCTAAAATTGTGATGATACTAGGCATTGATAATAAACCACATTTGTACAACTGAAACATAATTTCATATTTCACCAATCGTGCACCTCAGTCTTTGCTATTTGTGGAACAATAAATACAGGCCAGGCATTTCGAATTCTGACTTACATTTTCATTTCTATGAAATTGGAGGACCTTTCAGTCTTCTTTTCTTGATGCCTGATGTTATAGGTGCTTAAGATTTAACTTCAATGATGAGTATTCTGTTATGGCGTATATTGATCGAGTACATATGTATATATCATGTGATTGCCTCAATCCCATTGACTCAATGGTAAATAAACAGCGCTATTACTATATGACTCAAAATTACAAATGTGTTTAATTGCAAGTTAGATTCGTGTGACACAACATTGGAGAATACCACTGTTTATTGCCGCCCTTTAATGATTCTTCTCCAGTTTGGGAAACATAAATACATACAACAATGGAAGAAGTATCCATATGTATGCATACATAATTGGCCTTTGGGGTACGTATTCAAAATGGAACATATTTTATCTAGAGTTTAATGTGACACTTGATTAGATGACTTTCGATTACCAGTCTACAGTCTGTGAATGGCTTGATTTTCTGATCAGCAGTTGTGAAATCTAACACCATCTCAATTGTCGTTCAGATGTTCATTTCCAGATAAATTGCTCAATGTAAAATTTACCAAAATGTCACATCTATGCATTCATATCACGCGGCGGCCAATTTTTATCAGAACGAAGCTAGTGAGGCAAACAATGCAGACGACGGAAGACGATAACATGGCCGAGGCTGCTAGTTCCAGCGGCTGAGTTTTAAACTATTTAAATAATACTATAATGCAAGCTATGGAGTCAGAGCCAAGGAAGTTGGCGGCAAACGAGAGAGCAGGGCGTTGAGAGATGCGGGAGGCACAACCGTGAGAAACAAGCGGCTTACCGGCGTCAAAGCGTCGGAGCCGCGCACAACTTCAAGGGTGCGAAAATCACTGTGTCAATGGCGTCATCCGGAGTACAATTACACCATGTGATGTGCTCCGAGAGACGCGCTCGAAACACGAAGGTGTGAAAGCGCTAATCCGTGATTTCCGCCACCGACAGTTGTGAATCTTCATTCAAAGTTTGTTTCTCGGGACGCACACACACACCCCGGCATCGTCTCTCCGAATTTATCGGTTTAATATTTTTCATTTTTGAAAATCTGAAGTGAAGAAAGTTAAACATGGGTAAGAAAAGTACACCACAACCAAGGGACTGCAATGCCTGCGACTCGAAGCATTTGGGTCCGATAAACAGGAATTGTAAGTTGGTTCCAAAACACACGGAGAGCGAAAAACAGAGGCATATTTCGAAGCAGATTGAACAAGGGCAGAAGGACGCCGACACACAGAAGAAATGCGCGAACGAAGGAGCCCCGCTAATGACGCAAGAAGTTTTGGACGCTGCTGTAAAACAAGTAAGAGAACAGATGCGCATAGAAGCGGATTTAGCGAAAGAAGCGAAAAAACTCGTCAGCGTCGGACCGGAGGAGCCATCACCAAGTACCTCACGGAGAAGTCTGTCGCGTGATCAGGTCCGTCTAGGAAAGGAAAGGAGCAGAGACCGCGCGGTAAGAGCGGAACGCAGCTCGAAACCCACAGATGGTTGGAGAAGAACAAAGATGGACGAAGAAGACGGCTTCAGAGAACGCAGTCACAGTCGCCGCCGAAAACCAGCGTGATATGAGAGGGAGAGCGATTATGACACGGATCATGAGGATTATGATTGCTCACGGTATCGGAAAAAGAAATCTGCGGTGGACCGCACAGGATCGTCACAGGTGGAATACGACCTGAAGATGCCGCACTTCTACGTTTGGCGCGAGGGTAGGTCGATTAAATTTGATGATATGACCCAAGCCGAGTTTGGAGTCGGTTTCGCGGCCTGGGCAAATGACTGCACCAGAACCGTGACCGACTTCATCGCAATTAATAAACTTTACCACGCAATCCTAACGGAATGCTTTAACGGCACATGGCCGATGGCCAGAGACATCTTCCGAAGAGTAGCGATCCAAGCAGAGAACGGGCTGCTGAAATTCACGGACATGGAAAAGGTGACCACGCTCATCAACCGGGTAAAGAACGAGATCGTCGGGAAGAAATGGGGCCGCAACGGTGGACTTACAAATTTACAGTTTGCTGCATGGAATATAAATCTATACAGGTTGATAGCGAGACTGCATAGGAACAAAGTGGAACAGATCAAGTTTAGAGAAGCCATTAAAGACTTCGACATTCTTGCATTGACTGAGAGACATGCAGGAACAGAACACAAGTCTAAATACCAGGTTACAGTTATTTCGTGGCTGTTAGAAAGAAGCATGCACAGGCAAACTGGCCCTTTGGTGGAATAGCAGTTTTTTTTAAACACAATTTACTACACAGAATAACAATGCTGGACTATTCTAACTCCTCCTGTTTTGCACTGAAGTAGAAAAAGATTGAGCTTAACATCGCGCATGATGTTTATGCGTTATTCCTGTGTTTGTTGCCAAACGATTCCCCATTTCTTAAAATACTAAACTTTACCCATTTGAAGACTTGATTGGAATCCTTGAAAGAATTCTACATAACACACATGTACTAATGATGGGAGGCCTGAATGGTCGTGTTGGAGTTGATCAAGAAATGTCACCATTCATTTCGGAAGTGATGATTCTGGAAATGCATAATTGCCCCCAGGAATGTCAATTGGAAGTATGAAATAATGAAGATAGTATTAAAGTTAATAAATATGGTCAAAATATACTTGACACATGTTGCGCCTTCAACTTGACTATATCAAATGGCCAAACATAGGGTGATATGACTGGCAAGTGCACATACTATGATACCAGAGAGACTCACGGTACCAATGAATTATCTCTTAAGTAAGAAATCATTAAAGCAAAACTTGACCTTGATGACCCTATTATAGACTCTTTTGTGGGGGAGACCACTGCTATATTAATAGACACTGCAAAATCCTGGGTGCAATCCTCTAACATTAATAAGCAAAAGTCAAAAGACCAGAAATGGTATACTCAGGCATTGTATGATTTCCATACTACTATTGAAGCAATGAGCGAGCAGTATTCAAGGAATATACATGCAGATACCTGGATTTGCATGAGTACTCATGCAAGAAAGTTTAAGAGACTTTTGAAAATTGCAGAACCACAGTATGAGAAGAAACTTTCCGACCAACTTGGGAATATCCCGAATAGTCAGACGTCTAATTACTGGTCCCGACTAAAAGAGATCAGAGCATCTGAGGAACAAGATAAAAAGGAACTGGGGCATGTGACTCTAAATGAATTCATTTGATCATTCCATGATTTGAACATGACAGTGGCTCCACCGCTTGGCATAATCACGGACATGTCATATGAGGAAAATGAGATGTCAGATTGTGAAATTTTACCGATGGTATGTATGAAGGAATATACTTCCTGAGAAGTTGTCACTGGTACCTCTAAGTGTTTAAATCATTGTGTAAGAGAAAAATCTGAACATGCTAAATGAAGTCGTACATATATCAAATATGTAAGTTCTGTCTGAATAAAGAGTATATCTCATTTTTGTATACTCATTGGGTTGGTTTTCCAGCCATAGGAGTCTATTCTAGTTGCTATTGCGTGTCAAAAACTATTGATATCTGAAGTTGTTCTTTTTGCATTTGACATTGAGAAAAGGATATAGATAGGTTATCTTTATGTTTTACAAGCATAATGTCTATCAAAATCACAAGTTCATCTGATAATCATTTCACAATGAGCAATTTAGATTTCTTGAGGCCAAGGTCAATTCAAGGGATCGGCGTTTGTGCGTGATAAGTCGCGTAATTTGGCTCTTATAGAAACTTCTAAAGGAATAGTTGATCCATTAGTTTCCATAAATTATTTTGCATTATATATATATCGAGTTATTAAAGCATTTAGTGGTGATACAAAATGGCTTGTCTTTAGTACCTGAATTGTCCCCAATTTCGCAGAACATAATTTGTCATCATGTGATCTCTTTCCATAGTTACGACTACATGATGATGTCATATTTACCCATGATTTATTTTACTAATGTGGGTAAATCAGTTCTAATGATTCCTAAAAGATAGTTATAATGTGTTATACTTTGATACATTATGTACAGATTGAACGAATTGAAATTCACTATCCCAGCGAGGCAAAATCTTTGCACTTTTCCCCTGGCTATAATAGTTGCACAAGAAGGAAAATCATGGTTTGATATGCTGTTGTGCCGGAAATTAATTTGACGAGTACATTTGACCATATTAGGTAATCGTTTCAACCCCATTTACTCTATGTTAAATATATCGCAGCCAATTCGTGTGTCACAACAATAACACTATTTATTTGATTTTGATATTGATAATCCCAGTTTGTCTGACAAAACAATCAAATACGAGCCTGATACCTTACTTTCATATAATAAACACCAGCGTAGTTCCTCTACACCTCTTGAGTTTATGAACAATGAATGAATATGGTAAGGGCAGAAAGAACTTCATCTACATTTACGTTTAGTGTTCTTGTTGAAAACAAAGAAAATAATCATTTAAAGTTAAGTCAGTGTAATGGAAGACATAATTAGATATTTTTTAATTACCAGACTGCATGTTATGGCTTGTTTTCTGAATGGCATTAGTGAAATCCAACACTGTCAAAATTATCGTTCACATGGTCATTTCCAG
>JAXGGS010610243.1:0-10129 GCA_035585475.1 Armandia brevis | reverse complement strand
ATTAAACAGACTGACAAACGCGTTATATCTTTTCCAAATCCTTTAAATAATGCTCTTATATACTACGGAGACTATTAAATAAATCTTTTTCAATTTGTGACGATTTTTCATACCTTGTAACAATAGCTTAGCATACTGCTTTGTTTTGAATTGTTCAGTGATCTAGATGTTTCTATTAACGTTATCCACGTTTTATGTAAATTTAATTCAGCATAGGATTTTTTTGTTTATGTATAAATCTTACTAAATTTATGTTCCCTGCGTGCAGTGAATCACTACATTATTTCTAGGATTCATACATCCCTTCATAATTCTTGACTAGAAGTTAATTCGATTTACCGCTTCCAGTTGCGTTTTACTCTCAATCCCTGGGGCCTCCGCTGAGCCCCATTTGTTTGACCCCAGGGGGCAGCACTCTCTCACTCCCATCTGATATCAGACGGAGCCCGCGTCCTCGGGCACCAGGTATAGTAACTATGGTTACCAGGTCACCCGGGCTACCATCACCCCGTCTGTCGTCTCTACTTACTTACTTACTTTGTGTTATACTTGTCCTGTTTTATACGAATAATCTTGTAGTATTATAAATTATCGTTCATACGTACTAATGGGCATCCAGACTCGAACTCCAGAATGATGTTTGTCATACATTGAAACTAAATTTATACAACTCAATGTTTCCTCCAAAATTGGCTTTTAGTCATTATAGTTGTGCTGGTGCAATACTATCTTCTTACATTACTAAACATTCCTTAATTCAGTTAGCATTTTACCGTTGCATAATACTAATTTGAAATGTCACATAATGCTTGTAGTGGCTTACATTTGTACTTAATTAGTATGATTTAAAATTGGGGTCATGTGTTTGCAACCTTATAATGAGTATTAACGTTCTTAAAGACGATGTTGCTTTAGTTTACAAATGTAGCCTCGAATTGGAATCTTGTACGACTTACGATTAATCTTGATCTCTGTCTGTGTTGTGCATTTGGCTTGGGAATGAGTAACTTTTTCTGAGAACACGATGTATTCATTTATCTGAATATACACCCATTTGTCGATGACCAGAAGTAAAAGCTCGGTGCTGAATTATGAAATCCGAAAAGTATGAGTATGAGTGTAACTTAGAGTGTAGTTTGTGCGAGATCATTAACGTTTGAATGCTTGACATCACCATATTAAACTCAGCTGCCAGTAAGATAGAAATACACATACAAACTTAGCTTCGCAAGTAATGGGCGATCTAGTTACATCATCATTTGACTGTAAACAAATTTGTTTTCAGAAAGTTGTGATGTACACCGAAAAAATACATCTGCTTCAGATTCTACACATCTTTGAACGAAACTCTTCTTGACAATTTCAATTTCTATTTTGTACATACATTGTATTACATATTAAGGTAGTGTGATTGTTAATGTCAATTTTATTTATATTTCTTTGAGGAGGGATCCAGAAGCTAAGTTTAGAAGAATGGACTACACTCCTCGCTCTAGCTACGCTAAGTGGTACACATGTACTACTATCTATCCATATTAACCACTTCTTTATTTGTTTCGTACTACTAGGTTTACAACGGACTGCGACCGCCCCTCATACCCTCCCAAACCTAATGCGAGCTGGAATGCAATTGTCAATGCTGGGGATGCAATTCGACCCCCGTTTTGGAGGTGTGACAAACTATTTCCATAAGTAGTTTATAAGTGTGGTGACACCTGGTTTACGAAACTGACGTTTCGATTTAAGCTTGATAAGCTTTATTTGCACACTACTTATTAAAACGCTTTATGTTGTCTTGCATATTTTACATCTTGTTTGATACACTGATAAGCAGCTACGCTGAGGTATATTGGATTTTACTTGGTTCAATATTTTGCCTAAAGTTATGAATAGTAATAATTTGATCAAGCTCACAGATATCAATATGTAGTAAGATTCTAGTTGAAGTATTTATAATTGGTATGTCTTAAAATAGCTAGCATACGCATACTGCGATCAAGACTATCCTCTTTCTTGTCTCCAGAGACTTACTCACGCTCACCAGAACAGTCCAATAAGTTAGAATAATTGTGTGGTTGCTTTATCAGTAATTTTTTCCATTGTAAAAGTAATGGATAAGAATTCTCCTATTCAAAAACTAAGACCTCCACTAATTTTATTCTATTTTTTGACTCAATTTATCTGGCAGCATTTCACGCTTAATCAGTGAATCACTCAACTGTTTGTCGTGTGTTTATTCTTTGTGGTATTTTGAATTCACTCCCTGTAATAATCTAGGATTCCTGGTAGGAGAAACGATAATTATATTTTGGTAAAGTACTTTCTAGGATTGGTCATGCTTAAGTTACTCTTTAAAGAAGAAGCTGGTTTCTACAGGGCGTCTCATTTCCCGCATCCTATTTAATTGTTATATTTTCAGGAGATGGCGATTATTTCCGCGCTCTTCTGCTGAAAGTCCTTTCTATTTTAAATTCAAATTGGTACTTTCTCCTTATCATTGTAATTAATTGGTGGGCCTGATCTTGGTTTTAGAAAATTGGACATTTCACACTCGATGCGACACGCATAAAGTTGATTTTTCAGAATACAATGTGTATTGGGTTACTTGTAGAGCGAATAATTTAGTAGGGATAGACTTAAATTTAGGTGTATTCTATGAAGTATTTACACATAGAGTTACATTTAAAACGAGAATGGGTGTGTAATCAGACAGCATGACTTGTATATTGTTGTGCTTCGTCTTTTATCTCTTTATAACATCATACCACTAATATGTATAACGTAATAACACAACGTAAAGGCGTGACTTTGAATAAAAGATTAAGGCATCTTCTGTTGCCAACTATGCAGAAATAATTTTGGTGTGACTTGCAATGTATTCTTGTCTATCAAACTGCATGGCCGTATTTCATATAAATTTAACATTTTTCTACTTTATCTGCATGTACATAAGCTTTTCTTTCCTCTTTCAATTATACATTTTGTTAATACATGTACGATATCAAATAACGAAATGATTAACCACGTTAATACACCACCTAAACTTGCTCGATATATTCAAATAGTCCGGCTAACCTGCATCTATTAAATGGTAAGATTGTTTTGATGAATACAGGAGTGCCTGGCGGAGAAGGACTGAGACATCGCCCGGGAGGATCTACTACTCTGGCCGCGGCTCTGGGAGGCAGCCAGAGCTCGCTGCACACCCTGCACACCCGCAGTAGCCGGCCTGTGCTCTCGCCTACGTCTCAGCAGACAGACTCGGATAACGTGTCTGACTCGGAGGATGTGGCCGGTCCACTATACAACGGGGGAGCCACCAGCAGGGTAGAGTTCGGACTGTGGGAGAAAACGTAAGTAGTTCAGGCTTAATATATCTGTATCTTCAGTATCTTGTTAGCCATTGACGCGTATAATCTCTCTGGTCACTGGAAAATAATAGTTGGGCTTTTCGCAATATTTAGCAAACGGGGCACCACAGGTTAACGTTTAGTTCCAAAAATAATCAATGAGTCAGCAGTATATCGAATTATAGTAGTATGACCGCTGGTGCCCCTTCCGTTTAGCTGAGGTACTTCTAGTGTCTTTGTTAGCGGAACAAGGCTGTTGTCACATGTTTGTCTGTTGTTATCCAGACCTGATAATGAAGCTTCTCGGACGTCCTCGGTACGCTCTCGTATACAACATACTACTTAGCTTTTGTACTACTAACGTTTACATATGTTACATATCGTTATTACATCAACTAGAATTGTACATGCACCGCAGTAGCAGCATGATTATCTATCATATTTGGTGGTTTTATATGTAAATTATATTTTCGTATTTGTATATTGATAAAAAAAAGGTATTTATGCGGCATTCGTTGTGCCTGGCAGCTCTTGTGCTTATTATACATTGACACTGTTTTTATATTAATGTTCAGTTGTCATGTGAAGCTTTGTAGAAGGTTATCTGAAGTAAAATATTTACTGCTCATGGACAACAGACCACTGGGCCAGATAACATTAGCAGTTTCTGTACATCGACATGTATTACATCTCTGTTTTGATAATTTGATAATTTGTTCTTATTAGAGGCGTTTCCTTAGTAGATAGACGTTATATCCCTTGTCCGTTATCAATTAACACAGTTCAAATTGTTATAAACTAGCCATGTAAATACATTTAAACAATCAATTTTCTACGAACTTCGAATCAGAAGGAAACGATTTATGAATTTTGTTTTTCATTATTCAGAGCGCCAACAGTCAGCACGAGTAACTCGGGAGACAACAACCATGGCAACAACAACGTCATCTTCTCTAAATCTACATCAGTCGACGCGGGCATGACTCGCCATCAGGTCACACGGCCTAAGACGTTAATGACGGCACTCTCCGATTCGCAGATAAAAACACCTTCAGCTATCGTGGGCCCGGGGGGCAGGGTCGGCACCCCCACCCTCGAGGAGGAGAACTCTAGTCCGGAGTCGACCGACTCCACACCGGATAAACTCAAGAAAAAACGGAAGAAGTTGATAAATCCTTTCAAAAAGTCCTGACCTAACCGCTCGTCTGACGTACTGTGTGTTTACATACTCACATAATGTATACCACTGTATGTTTATAGGTGCACATCTGTGGATACTGTCACTATTTGTGTATTGGGTAATTGTCATATGTAGAATGTGAATATGAAAAATTGTATTGAACTGTTATACATGAGGTACATTTGTAATATATATTGGTGATATGTTCTCATAACTGCGGGTGTAGCTTGTTCATGAATATAATATGTTGTAGTTACTACTAGCCATACATGAGTGTCTCATTAACACATTTATTTTAAGTATTACTCAGCACTGACTTCAATGCTTTTCTCGACACAATCACCAATATTTTCACCGCTCAAATCTCATATATATGCATTTACATTTACTTGGATTTAGCACAAGGAAGTATTGAGTATGTTAGTGAAATAGCTTTGTTTGACGTGTAAATCGTGCTTGGTTTATCAATAGACTTTGCGTTAATTCAATACATATTGAAATAGTCTAAATGACTCTGCTACTGTTGTAATGCTGACATATTGAATTGAATATTCACTGATTGTATTATCGGAACTGTCACCGTGAAATAGTTTACCCTTCGCTTCTTTTATATATACATGTTTATACATGTGTACGCATACTGATTGTAAAGTACCGGTCTTCTTACAATCTCACATTTCTTACTCCTATCCCGAAGTGACATTTTTACGATGACTCTAATCGTAAAATTTTACCTTGTGTAAAGTATGACGTTTTAAAATTTAAGTATCATATAAAAGTGGTTTATGTTGTGTTGTTCTATGCACTACCGTGCAAGGGTATGACTGGCATGGCTCATCTTAACCAGTAATTAGTGTATGAATGTGTATGTGTTTATATATATATATATATTGGAATGACGCGTATTTAAAACATTTGTTGTATAAGTGTGCAGCCATAACGATGTATGAGTGTTAATCGTAACTTAAGTTTCGTGTGTTAAGTGATGTCTCACCTGAGTTGCTTTTAAATGTTTTACCAACAGATTATGTTTCACTACTTAGTTTCCTTTATATGTATTTACCTGTCTATGTCATCAGTGATGTCTTTTGTGTCGTGAACAAGAACAGATGCGTGAAAGTTGTATGCGTCGTGTATCTAATATTTAAATGTGTAAAATAATCGATGTCATCTTATGTCAATGTGCAGATAATATAAACATCTGTACCATTTTTGTGTGTAGAGTATAGTTTCGTGTATAATAGCTGCACCAAACAGGATTTTGTAAATACACCATTTTCTAATAGGAAATAAACTTAATTTGGTCTAGTATGTAGTAGTACATAGATATTTCCGTGCGTACAAGTGACGAAATCTTAAAATGTAGATCGCTCGATAAATGTACTTTGGTATGCCTATAATCTATAACATGACTATCTTATGTTTTCTAACTTCAGTAGGCATCAACTGTTTGTCTGTTTTGATCTTGGAAAAGTGCACCAACAGCCCGATATAAAATTATTTAGTGCCATTCTCAAGTATAATACGACTTTCTATTTTTTATCCCGACTACGGCTGCCAACATGTGTATTTTTCGGTCCTTTGTCTACAAATTTTGAAGGGATATTTTTGTACTAAACTGTAGTGTGTTGGTAACATAGTCCTGTCTAAAAGATGGAGATGCAGTCGTTACTTAAAACTGTAGTAAGTGTTTGTATGTAATAGAATATTAAATCAACATTTAACTTTCAATGCAATTTCAAGTAACATGTTTACACTATCACATCCAGTTTGATGTTATTCGCAAATGTTGTTACTATCTTAAATTTGTTGTTCTAATACGTGAGGCATTACGATTTGTCTATGATCTAATATCTAGCATCATTCCACGTAAACCACCAGGAGTTTGCGTTTATAATAATACATGTTTATCTTTGTATATCGTCATGTGCTAGACATTATTTATGGTACCTGCTTAAGTAGTGGTGGTGCTACAAATCGTAAGCTTACCTTCATGTTAATTATTACAATGATAAAGTGGTGATTAAGATTTTAAGTTCAAATCTAAAAGCCCAGTGAGGAGACAACTGTGCCATTTGATTGTGTGTAAAAGTATGAAATCTTCATTGCAAGTTATGCGCCCTTATTTTGATTACTTCCCCCTCCAAAGACTATGCACTTTGATTTGTATTTATTTAACACGGTTGGGCACAATTTATATACTTTGACGGATATCAATATCTCATGATGTGTAACACTATGAATACAGAAATAATTTAAACTCAATTAAAGAATGCTTTATATAAAGTTTGCTCGAACGAGGTATGCTGTACTATGGGTATAAAAGCTTGGAGATAATATTATTGATATGCAAGTCTTGTTTGCTCTCATGTGGGAGATATACACGTAGATTGACGTCATTTCATTGATTATGGGAAAATAAATTTCATTTCACAAAGACCTTATTTGTTCTTAACAAAATAAAAACCCAATAATAAAAGTCATACAAGGCACCACAGAATATGTAAAAAATCGGCCCCTCCTCTAATCTTGAGTCATTTTATAAACGTCAAAAGGGCGTCAAATTTGCGAGTGTATATATATGGTATCCGTGGTTTATCGTATGCTGCTATATGCACACTAGTCAGCCTGCAGTTTGTGGCTGCACAATACCCTATCTTATCCATTCCCTAGGATACGGTATTATTGATAAGACTGTAGTCAACCGATATTGAGCGGTCCGGAAGGGAAGCGCATATCCCCAGAGTAAGCTAACCGACTCAATCCGTTTCTGTTCGATATCGCTATTCGTCCAATTAACTACTACTACTACCAAAAAGCATCATGGGCGACTTGGTGAGTCGTTTTTCCAACGTTTTATTACAAATTATTCGTTAATTAGACATATATGTCGTTTAAATTTTTCATTATTATATTGATTTCTTATCTTAGATATATTTTAAGTGGTAATTGTTTCATATGAATGTAGAATGTGTTCGATATCCACCCGCCAAATGTGCATCTGAAGGTGCCGGTGATTTGTGTACATACTGCTTTTATACTTTACCCATGTGAATATTTTAAATTTAGGCCTTAAATTTAATCGTTCTTTTCTCCATACTTTTTCTTGTAGGAGGTACAAAAGCATTCGGTCCATACCCTTGTGTTCCGATCTCTCAAACGGACGCATGATATGTTTTTAAGTGACCAGGCGAACACTCCACCAATCGGCGAGAAAATGTAAGTTTAAACCTAAATAATAATCCAATATAATATGTTATATATATGGATAGTGTAGTTGATTATCTTGTTCTTTATTGTGCTGGGTGTACAGGGAATCATATCAACTTGATTCGTATACATCTTTTACACTGAGCATCACGTACGTGCCCATGTATTGGAACGCTTTAATTAATGTAACGCTATAATCTCCTCTGCTGCCACTCTAATATCATTCCCTCGGCTGCCATATGTTAATTGCACTTATTACAATCCGACTGATGTTTGATCCTCTACATAGCACAAAATCATTGAATGGTACTTGTCATCATCGAATCGTAAAACGATTTAAAAGGAGAATGATTTGTAGCTGACATTTTCCCCTTTCTTTTCAGACAGGAGAAATTGGTCAAGAGCAAGATAACTAATGAATATCAGTTGGTGAAAGATAGAGTGCAAGAAAACGAACGCAAGAAGTTGAGCCGAGGCCCACTCAGCGCAGGAGATGCTTATGGTTCGGAATGGAAAGGTAAGGCAAATGTTTGATGGATAGAGCTCTACATTCACGAATCTCAACGTACCTACATTGTAGATGTTCCCAGTCAATTATGGGACTCATCTTATAGCGGACAAATGTAATACTAACTTAATATTAATAATATCACTTGTGATTATCTTAGATGCGAACTCAGGACAACCGGGAATGGAGCTAGCTATCCCAGATAGGTTCGTACTCTACTATTTAGCCAGTGCAATTTTATATTTCTAATATACTCGTCATTGTCAGTCATAGCATGCAATCATGTAATTTGTTTCAATTCTCATAGACGAGACGTCATGGATGATTTGAAGGCAGAACATGGAAGTAATAAAACTTTAGTCTCAGTTGGCAACCAGAAAATGTTGGTGCCAAAGAAAGCCCCCACGATGCCCAAGCCAGACTGGCATCCCCCATGGAAACTCTACAGGGTAAATTTACTCTCTTTAATGGTGTGATGTGATTCACTCGCATCCCAAATTCATAGCGATCATCAAGATGATATTCATTATACAGTGTACAACGAATGTACTCAATTATTTACAAAACATACCGGTAAGCCAAGGTTATTTTGTAGGTTATTAGTGGACATCAAGGTTGGGTTCGGTGTATTGCTATGGAACCTGGAAATGAATGGTTTGTGACCGGATCAGCTGACAGAGTTATCAAGGTAAAGGATTGCTTTCATAATGTGTACCCATGTGGGTTGATCATTTGCGAGCGCGAAGACAAATCAGGTAATTTTCATATAACTTATGCTGATGTAGATATGGGACCTGGCGACCGGTACTCTGAAGTTGTCTCTGACAGGACACGTGAGCACAGTGCGAGGTGTCGTCGTAAGTCCTAGACAGCCGTATCTGTTCTCAACGGGAGAGGATAAAACAGTCAAATGTTGGGATCTCGAGTATAACAAAGTGAGTCAGTTTCCCATCTAAATTACGTACTATTCTTGTAGTCTTGTAATTGGAGACACCATCTATTCATAAGTTAGATACTTCGGATTGAGACAATATACTTTAAATTTCGAATACGCCAAGGAGTCACTGTATTAATTCGATTCATTGTGAATCGTTACACAATATACATGTAGTAAAATGTCGTTTGTCGTTATAAGGTTATTCGACATTACCACGGACATCTCAGCGCTTGTCACGCAATCGACCTTCATCCTACTATTGACGTGGTAGTAACCTGCGGAAGAGACGCCACAGCTAGGGTAACATTGGTTTAAGTTAGCATACTGGACATAATACACGTATGTGTATCCACAAGTACACGTATCACATTGTGTCTGTATATTTTTTCAGGTATGGGACATGAGAACAAAAGCTCAGATTCATTGTTTAACCGGGCACACAAACACAGTCGCTGACGTAAGTTTATTTCACTCTACTACATTTATTCTTAGTATTACCCAAATTTGTAAATTATGTATTAACAGCGCCTTATTATCTTCATCATCAGGTAAAATGCCAAGCCACAGATCCTCAGATTATCACGGGAAGTCACGATTCCACGATCAGATTGTGGGATCTGGCAGCTGGAAAGTCCGCAGTCACACTGACGAACCACAAGAAGAGCGTCCGTTCCATTGCTCTTCATCCGACCAAGTAAGTTACCGGTACACATACACGGGGGGATTTTATTAATATGTTTTTTTGCCGGCAGAAACCACACTATAAATGTTGTTCTCGTCAGGTACATGATGGCCTCCGGATCCGCTGATAATATTAAACAGTGGAAGTTCCCAGACGGAAATTTTATGCAGAATTTATCTGGACACAACGCGATTGTAAATTCCCTTGCTGTGAACAGTGACAATGTTCTGGTGACTGGAGGTTCGTATCTTTTGTAAAATTG
>JAXGGS010610132.1:0-10130 GCA_035585475.1 Armandia brevis | reverse complement strand
GTACATTAAACAGAGAGAGTTGTTGTTATGGTGAGTCAGTACATTAAACAGAGAGGGTGATGTTATGGTGAGTCAGTACATTAAACAAAGAGGGCTGTTGTCATGGTGAGTCAGTACATTAAACAAAGAGAGTTGTTTTCATGGTGAGACAGTACATTAAACATAGAGAGTTGTTGTTATGGTGAGTCAGTACATTAAACAGAGAGGGTTGTTGTCATGGTGAGTCAGTTTATTAAACAGAGAGAGTTGTTGTTATGGTGAGTCAGTACATTAAAGAAAGAGGGCTGTTGTCATGGTGAGTCAGTACATTAAACAGAGAGAGTTGTTGTTATGGTGAGTCAGTACATTAAACGTAGAGAGTTGTTGTTATGGTGAGTCAGTACATTAAACAAAGAGAGTTGTTGTCATGGTGAGTCAGTACATTAAACAGAGAGGGTTGTTGTCATAGTGAGTCAGTTTATTAAACAGAGAGAGCTGTTGTCATGGTGAGTCAGTGCATTAAACAGAGAGGGCTGTTGTCATGGTGAGTCAGTACATTTAACAAAGAGAGTTGTTGTCATGGTGAGTCAGTGCATTAAACAGAGAGGGTTGTTGTCATGGTGAGTCAGTGCATTAAACAGAGAGGGCTGTTGTCATGGTGAGTCAGTTCATTAAACAGAGAGAGTTGTTGTTATGGCGAGTCAGTACATTAAAGAAAGAAGGCTGTAGTTATGGTCAGTCAGTACATTAAACAGAGAGAGTTGTTGTTATGGTGAGTCAGTACATTAAACAAAGAGTGTTGTTGTTATGGTGAGTCAGTACATTAAACAAAGAGGGCTGTTGTCATGGTGAGTCAGTACATTAAACAGAGAGGGTTGTTGTCATGGTGAGTCAGTTTATTAAACAGAAAGGGCTGTTGTTATGGTGAGTCGGTACATTAAACAGAGAGAGTTGTTGTCATGGTGAGTCAGTACATTAAACAGAGAGGGTTGTTGTTATGGTGAGTCAGTACATTAAACAGAGAGAGTTGTTGTCATGGTGAGTCAGTACATTAAACAGAGAGGGCTGTTGTCATGGTGAGTCAGTTTATTAAACAGAGAGAGTTGTTGTTAAGGTGAATCAGTTTATTAAACAGAGAAGGCTGTTGTTATGGTGAGTCAGTACATTAAACAGAGAGAGTTGTTGTTATGGTGAGTCAGTACATTAAACAGAGAGGGTGATGTTATGGTGAGTCAGTTTATTAAACAGAGAGAGTTGTTGTTAAGGTGAGTCAGTACATTAAACAGAAAGGGTTGTTGTCATGTTGAGTCAGTTTATTAAACAGAGAGAGTTGTTGTCATGGTGAGTCAGTAAATTTAAAAGTGAATAACGTAGTCATGGCTAGTACCTATCCTCCAGACATCAATTGGTTTCATTTATGTACATTTATTGACGAAATTATTCAGACGGCTTATTCATTGTGGGTAACTAAAGCAATTGTCTCGTGCTTACAAATATTAGTTTGAACTTGTTACAGATGCCATGAGAGGTATTTCAATCTATGCTGACATGCTTCCAAAGCTAAACCCATCAGAGAATACGTTATGCACCACAATAGATGGACCAGTTGAACCAGGCGCCTTGATAACTAAAAACTGTAATCAAATAAACTTGGCATGCAACATTCTAGTGACCAAATCCTCTCATGTTGGGAAGCCCGAGGCTTTACAGCTTTGTGAACTTACTGTCAGAGGAAAAGGTGAGTTTGCTTAAACAGACTTCTGAAACCTCGCTTAAACTAGAAACTATATCGTAAGTTTAATGTCTTAAACAACGCTTCTAGTGGAAGCATAATCATATTGATGAACAACGAGTAATTTTGTTGATTTAGTTGCACACGTTGGAAAGGGTGCAAGAGGTATTTTCTCATCAAGGCGCGTCCCCGAAGGTTCTACAGAAATGGTCAGTGCGACTGGCGTTAAGGAGTGTGAAATGAGATGTATCAGGGAGGTGATGAAACAGTGTCGCAGATGTCTGGGTTACATGATCACTAAAGAGAGAAGGTGTAAGATCTATACCTACTTCCCTACTATGTACACAAATCCATACAGATTCATAACAATCAGAGCTTTAATCCGTGTCGTTTGGGGTGAATGAATCCAAGTTCATAAATCCTGATGATCATTTTTAGAGCAAACATCATAAACAAACTGGTATTCATTACATGAACCCTTGAAATTCTGAACTTAGTGTTCGGCACTATTGTTATCAAACGTCCCATGGGCATGTTGAAACACTCAATAAAATGGCTTCTATAAATACATGGGGTTTAGTCCGAGCCATACTTACAGTCGGGGTTTTTATTGCCCCCCACTATTTGGGTAGATTCATGGCTCAACGATCATAGGGCCATGGAAACACTACACATCTAATAGGAGATTGAAAATATCAGAAAACGCTACCGGCATATCCCTAAAATAAATATGATGGAAAAGATGACAGTCATGAAGCTACACTAAAGTCACTAATGCTAGTGGTCACCATAGAAATGTGTTAATACCATAGATGAAGTATGACCTCCACCTTGTAAGATAAACCTAAGTTTCTTTCCTTTCGAGACTTAAACAGGGCTCAATTTATTATTACATAACTTTATATCATTTATGATCAATCAATATTTTAACAAACATGCTGAACCTTACAGTCTACAAAATACAGTGAATACTGATACCCTTAAGTTTGATCAAATTAAATTGATGTTTTTTTTATCGATCAGCAGCGCTATTGTGTTGAAAGCTTACTGCTCCTGTATATAATGATCACCTTATAGAGAACAGCATGCCACTTTCAGAGGTTTTCACTGACTTTAATCAGCAACATTATGTCACTGATATCAAATGTAGAACATATATCTTATTCATAAGAATTGGTTGATATCTCAATTAAACTGGCGAATAGCCGCACATAGGCCGGCTGCCTCTCATTAACAGTTACATAGCTGGTATAATCAACACTGGAAGTGACTGATATCTCATGAACTAAGCGAAATTATAGATAAATACAATTGCATATACATCTTGGGAATCTCTAAAGTTTCTGACAAAAAGTTGCTCCGGTAAATAGTGGGTATCCCTGTAAGTATTTGCTCCAGAGGAGTGAATTCATTTTCTATAGAGGTCTCTACTATGCACTTATTGATTTAGTTAAATATTCTCAATAAATGCATGATGTAGCTCACACTGGTTTTGTCTGATTTGCTTTTACTGAAGCATCAACGTCTACGGGACGTGACAATATAAGTATCCACAACATCGGTGTGAAGAAATCACCTATCGTGAAAGTCAGCAGTTATTGGAATTAAAGCTATGCTGTTAAGGTGTTGCAATGGACTCAATTTAAAAATATGCAACATAAACAGTGTGTTCAATCATATCAGTTACAATAATATTGTAAACTAATCTTAACTATTTCTGAAAAAAAAAGTCCCTTTTAATGATAAAATCGTTCCATTATAAATCGAATATGCAAAATAATCATTTTAAAAATACAAATGTTGAATTCACATTATAAATCAAATTGTGTTTACCCTTTCTGGCCCATGTTCGATTCAAGTGATTCATAATACATCAAAATATGTTGATGCATAGATGACTAATAAACATGGCATACACATATTTTTGGAGTTTACTTATGATTATCAGGCTTTTGTTAAGCTCGTCACTCTGCACAGTTCAAACTAAGGAATGTAAAGAAACAACGGGAGGTTGGGAATACACGGGAACAAAAAACGTCACGAAGGAAGGTCAGAATATAAACATTTATTAACACATATTTCTTGATCAAGGGACTTGCTGAAAGAAGTGACTTACACGTAAACATGTGTTTTGATGTTAGTTACCACATTGACTTCAGGCTACAAGTGTCAGTTCTGGGCTACAGATTATCCGCATGTAAAAAATGAGCAGTACCAACCACACTGTTTCCCAGATAACAGCTGGGAAAATGCGAAGGTGATTACATGAATTAGATGCACGACATATTTCTATAAAATGTTTCTCACTTGGTTGGCATTCATATTCTTCAGGGGAGGAGGATGTCTAACCATCTTCTCTATAGTATATATTAGTAATCATGAAAGGGTATATATATTAATTCTGTCAATGTTCCTGAAGAATTATTGTAGAAATCCCGATGATTCTGATCCTATGCCTTGGTGTTACACGACTGATTCAAATCAAAGATATGATTATTGTGAAATCCCAATGTGTTTAGGTGAGTAGAAGGTCAATGTTGCCATTCCAGCCCTTATAAACACAATAAAAATTGTCGAACCCTCTCATATTCTAGACCCGAATGACCTTTTATTATGTAAAGTTAATATTATCGGAAAATGGTTGCCATAGATAAGAGCTCTGTGGTTCAAGAAAATATCCGTCATATTTTCCTTCAGATATATATAGTCAACAAACACAAATCCAATTTGCATCTGGAATTGTAGTATGTATTATGTTTATCGAGAGAATCATTTTTTCCTGATTTAGACAGTAATTCAACTATTGATTTCGCGTACGCTCCGAGTGCTACAGATCAGCCTCTACCACAGACTTCACCAGACGTGAAGATGAAGGTGCCACCAACACTGCAACAAATAATTTACTCCAGCAATAGTTAAGTCACCTTACAAAGCATCACACCCCGTTATAGGCTAAACTGGTCTGGTAAATCTGCAGTCCATCGGGGCCCTTCTCACAACCACGGCAAGCTGTCCACATTGTCAGCCAGTAGCACTATCCCAGTTATCATAGACTCAGGACTCAGTGTGCATGTTGCACTCGTAGTATTTCCTGTTCTAATCATAACGGGGGTGATTCTAATGATGGCGTTCCGCAAAGATGTAGCGAGATTCGACATGTGTAAGAAATGATGCTAAATATGAATACATGTGTATCACTTCATTGTATCAGAAACCTAGAATAAAATCAATCGTTCCTAATTTTTTACCGATTATGATTTATGCAGTGTTGTTGTTTATTCGAGAGCCATTGATACTTGTCGATTGTTTAACTTCTTGACATTAAATAAAAAAGACAACATATGTCTAAGTTAACTAGCAGCACATTTGCCTGATTTAAGCAACAAGTAGTGGTAACACAAGAAATGGACGTACTGTGAAGCCCACTTTCAAGGTCAAGATGCTGATCAAGCAAGCGATGTCAGCCTCGATGCAGACCAAACTGTCACTTTTTTGCCATCAGAAGACACTACTGACGGGCACGGCAACCCACCCAGGTCCATCACCGGTTGAACTCACTCCACCCCTCAGTCTTACCCTCAATCTTATTTCGGTGCACCCACCTGTGGGTTGAAGACTGCGTTGAACCTATCAGCTTGACTGTGCCGACCGCACTGCCGATGATTGAGACGCTGGTTTCAAGTTTCAGGAATAAATTCCGAGTGTCAGAGGCGTACAAGAGAAAGTCGTTCATGTGGCCAGCATTCAAATAAGGGGGCGGACATGGTCGACTGAGTTACACCGACTACTGTTGAAGTTATTCTAGGTAAAATAGCACGAGTCCAAGATATTCTACGGAATACTTTATTAAAGCGCAATCACGACGAAAGAAATACAACCTGCAAAGTGTTCGAGGCTTTCTGCTAACTAATGGTAATTTAAATTTCAAATAAGGGCCTTAGAGATTTGGCGGTTACTTCGGGAATCATGTGATAGAGATAAGATGATCTCTCACCAATTATGTAAATCCACCGAGAGTAACATCTGACGGATGCGGGTCACTCAGGTGTGACCGCAAGCGGTGTCACTCACATCGCAACCACGCCGTGACAAACACCGGACAACTAAACACGACATAAACAAAGACCCATAGATGTTAAACAATACACAAACGTTACAAACATTGACGATATATTTTATTGTTTAACAACTACTTGTGGCTGTGCCACACTTCCCTGTCCAGTATCGGTCACCTCGATGGTCTGAATAACCCTGAAGGAATTGTAAAGGTGCTCAAACTTGTGCATGGTAACATCGTCAACCCCTGGGATCGCTTCATTGACAAATGGTGCTACCATGAAGCGCCCGACTACACGTCATTTGAAGTGCTGGAGGAGAGGAGCTATCCACCCTACCTCGAGCTGTATAAGTTTCTGTCACAGGAAGCTCGTGTCGCCACTGGTCCAGGCCGGATACTCGCTGAGGGAGGAGAAGGGGCGAGGCAGAAGGCGGGTGAAGCCAGAGCACGATTGTTCGACACCGAGGCGATGGAGGCCACTTTGTGCGTAATGCAGGCAGGGCCGGGAGAAAGCCAGCTGTGTCACCCCGATATTTCAAGTGTAAAGGCGACCACTGGCTGCTGATAAAAGAGATATACTGGCTTTTAAAATATTATGTGAAAAAAGGCACCTGTCGGCCCTACGTAATATCCCCGTAAAGAGAGCATGTGTTGACTTGCTGCCCGAAAAAATTAAAAAGCATGAGGAACTTTTTTGTTCTATGCAACCTAACCATAAATTTCCTAATATTATTTCTTAACAGGGACGAACCCTGAAAAAAATAGTTCGGCTAATCCAAAAGTTTATCACCAAAAAAGGATATCTTGGAGCAATATTAATCAACGACTTCTGAATCGGCAGATACTCTTTGAAAGGCGAAATTTTACTCAGTCGGCACAATTGAAACTTTGACAATTTGTCAAGAAGTAAAATTTCATGTTAAATCTATTTTCGGTTCTTTATTTACAATTTTGTTCCCATCAAAGGGCAATCGTGTTGCACATGTTTGTGGGTGTAAGGGGCTTTTGATGGGATTGGGTGTGTTATTCTACGCCTGAATGTTACGCCTGACTTAAATCATGTCAAAGGTCAAGTTATAATAGTTTGTCATTGCTGAGGCACTGTCTAACTTATAATGATGATTGTGTTAAATTAAACATTGTTTACAATACAAGTACACATATTTACGGTTGAATTCGCATAAAACAAGTCGTTTAATAACAGTTACGGCAGTGTTTTCGTTAGAAGGAGGATATACAGTCATAATCTGACAATACAGCCGACCAGCACTCAATGTGGAGTTCAGAGATAAAACACAATCTATCGAGTGATCTGCCATATTATATCAATAATAGCTTGCATGAATTAAAGTATACAAAGGTCAATGCATGCTCGGATTTCCCAAGCATATGTTATCTCAAAATTAATAGGTTTTGCAAAACTCATTGTGATACTATTGATGATTTGCTTGACAGTAAAAAAATGTAAACTTCGCTTCAGATTTCCAAAATCTCCCACGGGTCTCTCTCACTCTTAATTCGAATGCAGTGAATTGAGGAATCACGGCTATATATAGATTGATGAGCCACAAATGAATCTCTCAAATCGTACGTTTTGAACTGTTATTCACACATTGTTTTTCAGGCGACTTAATGTATAACTTACAATACAAATTAAGTAATAACTATGGCACGACAAGGGGAACCAACTAGAACATCAAGTTAGAATCTGGTATTCAATAATGAATAAGGTCATTACAAGTTATAAGTCATATCGTATAATTTAGATACACTTTTAATTCCGTCCGAATAAAACATGTTGACATGCAACATAATGGACCTTGTTACACCCTCGGTATTAAACAAGCATCATCCGATACAAGGAATAGAACTGTATTTCCCGATTTAAAACCAGGATCTGCGACCGAGGAAGTGTAATGCTGGGTTTCCCAACCGTCATATATATCGTTATAGCTTATCACTTGGACAACAGTCAGTGATTTGCATTTACACACGGGGGGACGGAACGAGGGGGATGTGTTTAGTGATGGTCGATACAAACTATGACTCATTTAACCTTTACAAGCCTCTTAACGATTAAAACTAACCTATTCAATTGTAATCAATATCACACACATTATCATAGCCAAAACCTCATGGATGATAATATTAACACACACTATTGATACACTCTATTTCACACAAAATGCATGTAATGCTTATCAATATGCACATGTTTCTGTCCGCAAAGGTAAATAAAAGTTCATTATCACATCCAAGCCTTAAAAAAACCCTTCGAAATATCACTATTCTCCTTGGGACGAGACCTGAAATGTTTTTCGTGGATAAAAGATATACTGGCTTACAAATTATGATGTGACCCCCCCACACACATACACACGCACACGTACGTAGAGCGTCCCCTATACACGCACAGATGTTAATATGTTCTGAGCATGCGCGCTCCAGATTCGCCAGTATAACAGGGGCCGCACCCTCCCTGCTCCGACACTCGGCGCCCGGCTGGAGAGACGACAGAACCATGGCGACTGGCGAACAATCCTGAGCATCGTTAACCAGGAGAACATTTGCGGGTAAGATACTTAATTTCACTTGTATCAATTCTTTATCAGAATCAGACGCATTTTCCTATCATCAGTTATTGCGTTACTCTTTTCATGTACGTGTAACGTGTTTGAAGTTCATCGATCACAGTATATCACTCATAAATTCCGAACATAATCAGAACAGTCTCAGAAATATTTTTCAAAATAATAGATAGCAGATCATGTATTATAAGTCGTAATATTGCGTTATTTCGCGTCGAGAAAATGCCATATTTAAGGTAGAAAGAAAGTGCTTGTTCATAGCACAGACACGGTTGTTAACGGCATGTTGATAATAACCAGGAAAGTATGACATACCCATTGTTCAGCTTCATCACTCATGAATGCTATCTTATTTCATGTTTACATTGTTTCGAAAAATGATGGTGATGAATTATCTTCTGCTTGAAACAGTTTACTAAATAGTGAATAGCTAGGCTAGATTGACTAAAACAAATATAACGTAACTCTTGTTTTACAGCATAGACGGGGACACGGCCTCCTGCTTAAAACACACGGCGCTAGGCTGGACAGTAGACGGCAGCTCATCCTGGTGATAGGCATACAAGTAAGATTCTTAATTACCTTGGTTATATTATATTAATAATGTTTAAACGGGATGCGATTACATTGATGCATCTCCATTTATGATTAAAAGGTGGCTATACTGTCAGAGCTGTGGGGCTACCCAAGCGCATTCACGGTTAAAAAGGGGGGTCTATATGAGCTGATTAACGGCTAAACTGTGATAGCTCTAAATTACTTAATACTCCAAAAAGCCGTGCTGATAAAAGTACAACGTATTAAAGGCTGAGTGCACTCGGGTTGGAAATCTGTATCTGATGAAGGGGTGTGGGCAAGGGCAGCAGAGATTATCGGAAGGAATCCCCACTAATTCGTCCTGATTTGATGCACATATGTGTTTTGTCATTGCTAGCAGGCAAATTTTGCACGGGCTTTGCGAGCGGGCCTCTGTGGCGCGCATGGCAAGCGTTATGAGGCATTGCATTATCTGTGAGAGCTGCATCTCGCCACACATACCCCTTAGCAAGCTGCTCCGTGTAAAGGGGGGTTTTCCGAGCGGGCGGAGGAAGAAAGAGAGGGGGCTTTCCGAGCGGGCGGAGGGAGAAAGAGAGGGGGTTTTCTGAGCGGGCGGAGGGAGAAAGAAAGGGGGGCTTTCCGAGCGGCCGGAGGGAGAAAGAGAGGGGGCTTTCCGAGCGGGTGGAGGGAGAAAGAAAGGGGGCTGTCCGAGCAGCCGGAGGGAGAAAGAGAGGGGAGCTTTCCGAGCGGCCGGAGGGAGAAAGAGAAGGGGCTATACCGCCGCATATACTCGCAGTAAAAAGTATAATGATTGCCCCCCCCCCCAGGGTTTCAATCAAGAACTTATACTAACAAATGTCATCTTATTCAAGATAGTTTTTTTAATTGTTACCACCTTCATATGTCTGATTATGATAGTTTTTAATATAAATTAAAAACGATCGGAAGCTATGGTTTATTTAATAGCTATACACTCGCTGCGAAGTTTAGTCATTACGGTAGCCAAGGTCTTTTAATTTGGGCGAGGGTTTGGGCGAGGGCGAAGGCTAGGGCTATGGCTAGGGTTAGGGTTACGTTTAGGGTTAGGGTTAAGTTTAGGGTTAGGGTTAGGGTTAGGGTTAGGGTTAGGGTTAGGGTTAGGGTTAGGGTTAGGGTTAGGGTAGGGTTAGGGTTAGGGTTAGGGTTAGGGTTAGGGTTAGGGTTAGGGTTAGGGTTAGGGTTAGGGTTAGGGTTAGGG
>JAXGGS010610021.1:0-10130 GCA_035585475.1 Armandia brevis | reverse complement strand
CCCACCTGCGCATCAGCAGTAGTATTAGTCAGTCTCCTGGTGGGACGCTTCACTTTCTTACCCTCGTTTTGAGTATTGTTCGCGGAGAAGTCCAGCGTGACCGATGGTTGCCCGTTCATGCCCCCGGCGGTTGACCTTGACGAGGATCTCAGAAGCGATGGTTTAGTTAAGCTCCCCTTCTCGCCCGTGATATCTCTCTGAGCCTGCGCGTTCCCGCCATTTCTAGCTCTCTGTTTCTGTTTCTTTAAAAACGCCGGCTCCTCCTCGTCGTCGTCAATGTCACCGTAAAAATTGGAAGCCATCGTGATGAATAATTCACTCAACCGATTTATTCCGGAGTCAGCCTCACATTTAATCTGTTATTTACAGTACTGCAATATATCAGTACATTTTAAAATCACTGATTCCATGCACATGTAATCCTTTAGAATGTTGAAATCCTCAGGGATCCGAGTGGCTGAAACTGTTCCTAAGTTTCCCCGATGCTCTCCCCTTGTGGTCAGATCAAACTATAACGGCCGAGTTCATCGGTGGCGATTCTCGGATTACCCCAGGTATGTGTCGCGGTGACAGCGATAATCTCTTCATATCTCCGGCTATACTCGGCCAGCGGTTAATCTTAATCCTCTAATCCAGAGATATGTGTAAGAAAAACATCCCCCCAGATTTCCAGGCCCGGACAGGCGATTGTTTAATCAGATTTGACCGCGCGGTCAGGTGACAGGTGTTCATTCAGATCTCGCCCTAATCCGCGATAACTTTGACCGCACGGATTAACCGTACAGATTAGCCGCTCCTTATCCGGCGAATCTCACCCCGGTAATCCTGATATGAACTCACCGTGAGTTTTTCACACTCCTGTAATACAGTGTAATGACAGCGATCATATGCTCCACTTCTCTGTGGGAAATAAAACCGAGCCTCACACTGACAAACGTCGTGCCAATTTCAGGTGCGTTTCTATTTGTACAGGAGCTCAATGATTTCACATAAACACGGCGAGTTGGATTCTCCTAGAATAGAGGGGAGCCGCCGCACGCTTCACCTAACAGCTCAATATTCTCATTCTCTCAGGTGTACAGCTGGCTACAAAAACTTCTTGTAACTACACATATACCTTCCCTATAACGCGGGCCTTCTACAGCTTCATACAATTAGACCGCTATAACGCGGGTATTCCACAGTCTTAACGCGTGCTTATGACAGATCCTCATTATAACGCGTGCCTTCTGAAGGTTTAATACTTGTATACAGTGGAACCTCATTTAATATAAAAGTTCCCTTGCAACATTTTGTACTGCGTCTTAAAAACGGTCTAAACAACTGTCTGACAGACCAGTGTAGATGCTAAATCCGCGTTATAAACTTTTAAATTTTACAATTTTAAATCAACAATTACACTATTCTTCTCATTCTATGCAATGTTATAATTTTTATCTCCACGAATGTACAGCGCCTAGAGCTCTAAGGATAAGCGCTATATAAATAATAATAATAATAATATTAAACGGTCGCGTTATAGCGAGGGGCTACTGTCAACCCACACGGTTTGTTTAGCAGTTTGCGTGCATTCATAATGCGTAACTAGCCTGCATGACCTGATTAGATCCGTAATTGAACTAGCCTGCCAGTACTAGTACGATCGGCATTTTCAGTATTTCCAGGCAAGTGCATTAAAATAAGAATCAATACCCTTCAGCAATCAGTTTGATTTATCGCACTATTCAGGGATTAGAAATTAATCAAATTTCCGTTCTCTGGTGCAAACTGTGCCAAGATTTCACAGAATTATGTGACATTACCTCGGACACCTAATACCCCGCCCATTTTAGGTCATTTAAAATCAATTACACTGATCGATAGTTCACACATTCCTGAAGCTTACATGTGAAGTGGAATTAAAGATTTAACTTATATAGAGAATGTTATATCGGCCTGAATGAATGTTGCTCTGTGTTGAGTACTTGTTGGCACATGGGGATCGATATTTAAACTGACACAGTGGTTTCTGTGCACTAACAACCGAGATTTGTTTATAATGCGTCGGTAAGAGCCAAACAAAAAATAAATCATAATTGCAGATTAGCAGAGGTGTCAATAGGGATATAAGCTGATATACACGGTACCCTTACTTGATGGTGGTTAAAGTGACCAGAATTTCAAAAAGTAAATTTCAAATTGCACAAATTGATGTTTTTGAATTGGAATCTGAACAAAGCTTCACTCAAGTAACACATGGGCACTAATCTTAGCTTTGCAGTTATACTGCGGCCTTTCATGATAATAACAATAAATAATTCTTATACAGCGCATTTCACTGTAACCCTGGTGACGAGGGACAAGCGTTCTGAGGCGACGTGTGTTTCATGGGATGATGTAAATTTTTTTGAATCGATAGAAAACCAAATTAGCAAGATGTGACAGACAGGTGTTATATAGAGGGTATACTGTGTTATACATGTAGGTTAAATATTCGTCGGATTGTTTAATAAAGCAGCTAGGATAGCTGACTGAGAACAGTTAATCACATATTCACAGAGCACTCAATGTAATATTGACACTATGGAAAAACTTGGAGAACATAATTGATCTTATAGAATTGATTTTTTTTTATTAAGCGCGCATTCATTAGTGTATCGATTTACATAGCAGAGTGGCAGATCTATTCAACTATTTCATGATTCAATGACGTTCATAACAGCGTAGGGAGGTCCCAATATATCAGCGGTTCAACACATTGCGTCAGATTGCATGGTTGAATTTGCAGGTAGGTGCCTCGATGTAACACGAGTCACATATTAAAGCTTTGATTCTAGAAGCCTCGTTTGTCTAATTTAAAGTCGTTGTAACAGTTGAGAGCAGAAACAAAATAGTTGTTCATGAAAATATATATCCTATATTTTACAATACAAACACGTCCGTTGGTTACCGTACTTAAATCTTCTTGAAAAATGTTAGCTGTGACGTTATGAATGTCCAGGCTTATCCGGTTCTATTTTTGTCTTTGGTGAAAGCATTTACAAAATGAGTGCAGTTACTTTTAATTTAGTGTCGTTTTTCCATAAGATTAAAGCTAATATTCCCGGCTGATGAATTATTATAACAAAATGTGCGGATCCTGAACAATACTGCAATATATATTTCATACGCGAATATTTTCAGTCCATTAAAAATGTACACTCAGAAAATATGTATCGAGGCAATTCCCTTTCATGAAATATTGGCTTCCCAGAAATGTGAAATATTTACCACTATTAATTAAAGAACACAACCAGTTATTAATTACTGTTGACATAATTCAGCAGAGATGCCAAAACTTAAGTACCGGTACTTCAATCGTCCGCCATTAAAGACGTTTGTAGATATTTTACCTACAGTATACATGCTCGATATAACGCGCATGGCGTGGGTCAGCCTTACAAACCGCGTTATATAGAATAGCATGTGTATCCTTGGGTGATCTTCTACCCGCGTTATAGAGAACACTACAGAAACCGTATTGGAGGACACGATAAACACGCGTTATATCGACCATCTACTGTACTGCAGATATCAGATAAAAGGCTTGTTTCCCGCTATCCGCGTTATATCGACCATCTACTTTACTGTACATATCCCTATCCGCGTTATATCGACCATCTACTGTACTGCAGATATCAGATTAAAGGCTTGTTCCCCGCTATCCGCGTTATATCGACCATCTACAGTAATGTAGATATCAGATTAAAGGCTTGTTCCCCGCTATCCGCGTTATATCGACCATCTACTGTATTTCTAATTGATTAATTTTAAGCACGTATCGTCTCGAACGCCGCCGCGTCATTAAGGTCAGCACGTGACGGGTATACTACTTTCAGTCCGCCATCGAAGTCCACTACTTTCACCTGCTCCACTACTAGGTGCTGCGGCTTGTAGACGAGGGCGCCCACCGGAGCTGCAGCCCCCGCCTCCTCCTCCTCCTCCTCCGCAGCAGCACCACCGTATGGCGTGGCAGAGATGCCGAGGGCGAGCAGCTCCCGGATCAGCTCCTCCATCACCTGTTTACAGATGTTCCAGTTCAGCGAGCTCGTCACCTCGATCAGAATGTCCTTCGTGTCCTTCGATACCTGCGACATCAAAACAATCAAAATTATATAAATTCCAATATTATTGACTTTTGTATCTAACACAAGATAGTTAGTCCTCTTTTACAAGAGCGACTTTTTACTTACAATGAAAGATCTAAGTTCATTGAATATTGATTTAATATAATATAGTATGTGAAGTGTTCTAACTGCACAAAAATCCTAATGATGTATATACGTTATCAATTGTTTATATACATATTCGACACTGATGAAGAGTTTTGTTACCTTGGTAACGTCAGAGTTGGTGATGGGCGGAAAGGAAATGACGGCACCATCTTTGTCTTCTATGACAGGGTAGTAAGGTTTCCCTTTCAACATATCCAAATATCTGCAATAGTAAAGTAAAAGTAAGACGACGTTCTTTAATTCAACAAAAAGCCTGAGACAAATCAAATTATGTGTGAATTTTAATTATTGGAGCTATCAACCTGAATTATGCATGTTCGGTATATTAACTATCACAATTCGTAAAGTGAGTCATATTGGTATTATAATTCATTATGGTGATGTAAATAAATAACTAATACAGGGTACAGCTGTACTTACTTGTGGATGCCACTCGTCGTGTTTCTCTTTTTCTCCTTCCTCAGCTCATCAGCCTCGTGTCTCAGTTTCGTCATCAACTTCTCGGCGGAAACTTCCTTCATTTTAAACAGCGGCACGATCTACAACACAATATAATCAATATCAATTCAACCATTTATATAATATGTAATGAATACTTTAAAATATATAAAATATAAATTAAAACGTTTATTTAATAGATTATAAATAATATACAACATATATAAATTATAATCAATATAAATGGAACCGTTAATTCAATCACTGATCATCCGATATATCACAAACAATCCAGTGTTATTTGATTACATTGAATATTACGTAACTTAAATGACGAGTAACTAGAGGAACGTATACTACTTATAGCGTTGCAAGAGTTTTATCAGAGAGGGTTTCATGTTAATAATAAGCACATTAATACAATTCAATAGCAATTGTAAATCATACTTTTGTGGTTATTGAATATCAATTGAATTTTAAAAAAAATTCATCGGAGTAAGGGAGATTCTAAATAACAATTATTAAATGAGTTCGATGGATGAAATTAAATAGTGCAACTTGAATCCTTCTGACGGAGCTGAAGACATGTAACCAGTATATAACAAACACATCTACCGCAGTTGTAGCATAAAGGACTCTATAATACATCACCTATAAATGTATATAATTTAATCTGTCGTGCGTACCTTGATCAGTGAAGGTGATCTGGCTTCGAACCGGAGAGGAAACTTGACGAGACTCAAATCGTGCGTGGCTATCGTCGCTGCCTGTCGTTTCTCACAAACACCCTCGTGCAGTTTCGTCTGCGAAATAAATACAATTTAAATCAGATGTGAGTCATAAAAAATAAAATCATCATTCTACAATAATACACACGAATAACTTGTCTTCCAGAGCAGTATTCAATACATTTGGTACAGTGCTAACACAGTTGTTCACTACATGTAATTGTCACTTCAAAATGTGCACATATATAATGACGTGCTTCAAACGTTCAAGAAGGATTTTCATAATATCAAAAAACAATTGTAAGCTGTACAAAACGAGCTTTACTTTCTATATTCAAGACTAAAATAAAAAAGTTCCGCTTTCACTCGCCCGATACAGTTACAATAAATCTAATTGCTAGGAAATCATCATGTTTTTGTGACAGATTTGCTCGTTGCCTTTGGAGCTTGGTCAGAGTATAACTTGATGGATGCTTACTTGAAGGTTGATAAATCGCTTGAACATGTTGGACGTCGCGTTGAAGTCGAGATTTTTCACTATGCACATGACGACGTACGGTCTCAGCTCGGCCATAGCTGGCGAAATTGTCACTCTCATGTCACTGTCATCGTTGAAATGCAGCACCTCAATTTTGTTAATCAGCTCCTCGATCGCCGACTTCCCTCCCTTGCCTCCCTTCTTCTTCTTCTTGGCGTCCTTCTTCTTGCCACTTCCCTGCTGCTGCTCTTTAGCGAGGATATTCCTCAGGTAGTCGAGGACAGACTTGGGCGTGCACTGCTCTCCCATCTTCCCCAGCCGGCGATCTTTCAGTTTGTTGCCGCCGAACTTCAGCTCCTTCAGTTTGGTGCATTCCGCCAGATGCGGCGTGATTGCCGTCAGCTTGTTGTCGGAAATATCGAACGTCTTCAGGGCCTGAACGTCGGCGATTTCATCGGGGATTCCCGTGATGCTGTTACCTGTGAAATACATGTGTATAATACAGTGGATGATCGATGTAACGCGGGTCATTGTAGCGCGAACTCGATATAACGTGGGTCAATGTAGCGCGAACTCGTTATAACGCGGGTCTAGGTAGCGCGAACTAGATATAACGCGGTTTTATGTACTGCGAATTCGATATAACGCGGGTCGAAATGATTTCAATAACCAGCCGAATATATAGTTAGCTGCTGAACTTTGGCCTTAAAGTTGAGGCTTTGAAAACGTCAAATTATTGATAGGGGATATGGCAAAATATACATATATTATTTGTTGTAAAATTATATGAAATAACAAAAGTAATAAAACTGTATCTTACCACTGACAAGGATTTGAGCTAGATGCTCCAGGGCGAATATTCCCTCGGGTAACGATTCGAGTTGGTTGTTGGACAAATCGAGAATATGCAGCAGGCCCAAGCCATCCAAACTTGGACATTCTGAGATGCAATTCCCATTGGCGTTCAAAGTCTGCAAAGCACCGAGTGTTCCCAACTCACTGGGAAGACTTTCTATTTTGTTCCCTGACAGGTCCAGAAGCTTCAGCTTCGTAAGATTTCCAATAGATTCGGGCACGTTTGTGATCTTATTGCCTCTCACCACTAAATTTGTGAGATTTGACAAATCGCCAACCTTCGGCGAGAGGGTGGCGAGAGTGGTCGAGCTGATATCCAAGAAATTTAAATGTTTCAGGGAGTATACACCATCGTCGAAGCCTCCATCGTCTATTCTATCTGATACCGACTTGCCTAGCAGAACCAATTCGTGCCTTTTCTCCTTCGCAGCTGTCGAGACCTCTTCCCACGAAGCCATTTCAGCTTCTCACGTTGTTGTTGGGCAATCCCTCTAAAGCGTGACGTCATTCGAGGGGATTTCCGGCCGGCCACTACTAATATGCAGCAGTCTGGTGTTAGTCGTATCTAAAAGTCCGACCAGCAAATATGTGACCGATAAGCGAGGTAAATGTGGTATAACGAGTCAAATGGGGATCAAGAATGATGTGGCGCTGGGTGTTTTTGATGATTTTAGTAATTATAAACAATGCCAGAAGTGATAATTGGTTTATTTACACACAACAATAACAAATCACATGGTAGGGATACACCAGCTGACCAGGGAACCACGCGGATCTCACAATTTTATGGATATTGAATTTAGATTATGGACAGACAAATCACAAATATCACCTTATCATTTAATGTTAGATTATAGGAAATTTGGGGTAATCTTATTGATTTATCAACCCAATTTATATAGAATTCTGGGAAATTAGAACACCATCCTGGTTCAGATTAAAACTCAACCATTAAAATACTAGGCCTATATACATTTCTGCCTAGACTTTGACGGGTGAAATAACAATTATCACTGCAGTTGGTAAAATTCTTTAAGATCTCTAAAATTATTAATCACGCCCTGAGCTACCACGCCACATTTTTTATGACCTGTCACTATGGCAACCAGCCCATCAGTTAAAAACCTTATGGCTGCGGTGGCTATGCGAGATGAAACATCTCTGGCATGGAGCCTCCTCATCCCCTTCCTCCCTGCGTCCCTACTCATGATACTCGGAGACGACCGGGTGATACACTCGATGTTACCCCTGATACTGGTACACGCCGAAGTCGTCACGGCGATCATGTGGACATTAACGCACCTCACACGACCACAAACCGCCCGGGATCGGTTGATATGTGAAGGACTGAAACTGGGACTCGCCTTCGCTCCCTTCGTAAACCTGCTCATTATATTCACTGACAATGGGATGGAATATTTCAGTTTTATGACCCTGTTCATAGGAGGGTTGGTACTTGTATTACATTGTGAGAAATGTGTCCCTATTACGATTAGATGTAATCCAGAGACATTATGAACGCTGCCCAGTTTTGATATACATTATCTTTTTTATTAATTATAAGAAAGACTAAACAAGATGAAAATCAGGTGACAACAAGTGCTCTTTTACCAGCGTTTGAGTATGAAAACTTTTATTGTATTCTGAAATATACTTATAATTGTTGTGTATTGATACAATGAATTACTGGTGATAAACATTCTAATATTAAACATGATAAAAATAATGAAAATAAAACAACTCAATTTGTGTCTGACTCATATTACATTTACATGGAAACAATATGATATACTTAAACGCAATTTGTTGAACTGAAAACGACATCTAGACATCGCTGACATTTTTCAAATAAACTTCTGTTTCTTCATTCATATAAACATATGCCTTGGAACTAGTAGATCCATAGTTGTATAGATCCATATTCTATAAATTTTAACTTCAAGACTAGTCGTGAACATACCTTTGCAGCACAGAATATAATTGAAGATAAAACAAATGTGACAATTCAATAATTTAAGAGAAGGTAACTCGAAACAAAACGGAGTACTTGTCAGTGTACGGAGGTGAAAATTAATACATAAACGTTAAGGTAATGAGAAAATTAATGTGTTTGTGATTGCAAACATAAAAAATACAAATTATCATTGATTTGATGGTCCACAACTCCTCCATCCATTTCCCATTTAAGGAGAAGAATGCATTATGAATTTAAGCATCCTCGGATTATCATCTGTGGCGCTTGGTCACTCAGAGCATCTCGTTTTTATTTTGCCAAGATATCGTTCACAGATATCAACAATAATGTGGGTTAATGTCATTTCAAACTATTTAAAATATTTCAAGTTATGTGATTCACTCGATCAGATCAACATCCGTTTCGCCAATAATCTCCAGCTTTATATGTAAACAAGAGGCATCAAACTCTCTGTCTTCTGATGAAGGTTTCCTTTCAGTTGAAATGTTCTCTGATGTAGCTAGCTCTAAGTGCTCCCTGTCGTCTGATGCAACTGTCCCGTCAGTCTCTCTGTCCTCTGATGCAGTTATCTCGTCAGTCTCTCTGTCCTCTGATGCAGCTGTCCCGTCAGTCTCTCTGTCCTCTGATGCAGCTGTCCCGTCAGTCTCTCTGTCCTCTGATGCAGTTATCTCGTCAGTCTCTCTGTCCTCTGATACAGCTGTCCCTTCAGATTCCATGTCCTCTGATGCATGTGTCCCTTCGGATTCCATGTCCTCTGATGCATATGTCCCTTCCGTCGCCCTGTCCTCTGATGCAGCTGGCTCTATATGCTCCCTGTCCTCTGATGCAGCTGTCCCTTCAGTGTCTCTGTCCTCTGATGCAGCTGTCCCTTCAGTCTCTCTGTCCTCTGATACAGCAGTCCCTTCAGTCTCTCTGTCTTCTAACGTTGCCCTCTTCTTACACTGCATCCTCTGTCTGTCGTCTGCGGTAATACTGCCCTGTTTACGCTTCCTGTTATTGGGTGTGCTGCACTCTCCGGTCTCATACTTGGCCGTCACTGTCATGTTTGTATTTACCGGCTTGGCTACCCCTCTGCTCTCTGATGCGCGAGTTTCCTGCGTGTCAGCCACAGCCGCTGTCAGCTTGGACATGCCTGGAGGTGTCAGATCTGACCCGGGTCCACTTTCATTATCAATATGATCAAACGCTCGGTTGTCGATTTCAATGTTTCTAGCGTTGCCGACGATGACGTCAGACCTCGGTTTGTCCGTCCCAGATCGGTCGTAGAGTTTGCAGAGGAGTAGTACGCAGATGAGCGGTATACTACTCGTGATCATTGCCATCAGCGGCGCCACCGTCGCCAGATCGCCGTCTGGCGGCGGCATCGAGTAGCGCACGATCAGGATGGCGATGCCGCCGTTCTG
>JAXGGS010609909.1:2847-16593 GCA_035585475.1 Armandia brevis | reverse complement strand
AGTCATGTGTAGGAGTAGATATATGCACGTACACATCTGGTGGTTGAATCTCTTTGATCTGTCCCTCGTAAAACAAGCCCTCCATAAATAGTAGTATTCGGGATCCGTTCATCAGGTCATCCTTGTCGAGCTCGCACGACTGCTTAACTGGTGAATGACACAAAACAACTTATGATATAAAGTTACGCCATATAAGGTAATATGCATCAATAAGTAACAGTATATCAATGATAGCGAACACCTGTCGCTAGACAATCACATAGATTTATATGTAAATTACTCGCTTAAATGGCATTTCACACCGGCGTACGTCAAACTGGGGCCAGGTGTGCGAGGTGATTGATGAATAACTCGTTAAGCGATGTTGCTAAGCGACAAAACGTATGTAACATCTATGTACACACTGTAGTATATGTTTTACGCGTGTGTTATACCTGGGGTGGTCGGCCTGATTACTTCGGGGACTTCCTCTACTTTTTCGTCGACCTTTTCTTCCACTTTTTCCTCCTCGACCCTTTCCTCGACCTTTTCCTCCTCAGTATCACTGCTGGTGTCCGACTCAGTTTCGGAGCTCGATGACTCAGTTGACTCGAAATCAAATTTGTCTTTCTTAGGTGTACTGATAGCAGGCTGCTGAAAACGAATTGAAACAGATGCTGTCATAAACTATAGAAATGGTTTAATGGGCCGTAAAAAAAGAGCTATTAGCGGTTTTACAATTCTCCCTCGGTTTAAATGTGTATTTGTATTATGTGTTTGCACTAACCAGGGAGGGTTTGTTGCTCGACTTTGATGGCGGCGAATTGGTGTATTTTTTCTTCACTTTTTGCGAGAGATCCTGAGCCACTGTCTTCACCTTCTGGCGATCTTTGCCGCTCTTATCTTTCAGCGCCATGCTGGTGGCTCTGCTCAGCGACGTTTTTATCGGCGTTTTACTGCAGGCGGCGGGCGACACCTCCTTGTTCTCGGCGGCGGTGGTGGCGGTGGAGGCGGGGGACTTCTCGCTGCTGCCCGGGGACACCTGCGGAAAGCCGCGACTCTGACACTCCGTGCTGCTGCTCGTGCTGTTCGGCGAGATCGAGTCGCTGAGGAAGATGCGCTCGCTCCGGCGGCGATTCCAGTCCTCGCTATAGAAGGAATTTCTGCTTTCCACCTGGCGGGAAAAACAACGGGGAAACACCGAGTTATCATTTAAAAAGCCTCGTAACAACAAACTGCGACTAGTATTTGCGACTTGCTTGTGTCTGTTATAAAATATGATATATGACGAATGTAAATATGATATGTTAAGTTAACAATGTGTCGTGTGGAAAGGTTGGATTCTGCACACATGATATCACGTGAACGTGTTTCACTCAAACCGACGAGAAATACACACATGAATAATGATATTCTTAATATAAATATGACTCTAAAAGCTACCAAGGCCCGTATGTAATACTTGTAAATGTGACTCGGACGAACACTAAGGTGGTAACAATAGGGGTAGGGTACGAACAGAAAAGAAAGTGGCTGCGCAGCATATAAATGTGGTTTCGATAACAATGATTTGTGTGCGGCTTGGCAAGATGAGAACGAGAGCGATCGATGTCTGAGTATCGCGAGAAATGTCTTCAAACCGCGACTGGTCAGTGCGCGTGTACGCGTGAAAGACAGGATTCGTAAACTAGACGACTCTCACTTCAGCGTAAAGGCGCTATACATGGATAGCAGCAGTTTGATGAAAAACACAAGTAGCAAATACATTGACAGAATTATGATCGTAATTAAAAGCAGCGAATTCTTATGTATTAAATCAAAAACAGCCAGGTTTTAAAAGCCAGCCAGCCAGCCGTTGGTTGCTAGGAGACAGCATCACCAGGATTCTTTTCGCCGTTACTCTTCGGACCCCTTTTGTTGGTTTGGTTTTGGATTGGTTAATGAAAACATAAAAGAATTACTTCATAGGTGTATCCAAAAAGCTCCCCTGATACCTTAGACGGTGACTTGGACCTCCGCCCGGACGATGCGCTGCTCGAGCTAGGCTGGTCACCGAACAGCTTACACGAGTCCGACATGAAACCAAATGCAGGCTTGGAACTAGGCGCCGGTTCTGTGGAAAAATATAATTCGATTGATTATCAATTGGGAACAATAACATTCAGCATTTATTTATGATTCGCAGGATTTTTTCTGTTATCTTAGGAATTCCAATTATAATCATTAGGTTTGATCGCATTCTCATATCTTAGGTAAGATTAACTACCATAAAAGGTGCTAGAAATGGTAAATTCCATTGATGTGCAGGCCATTTCCCGGGCCTTGATTTATATATTTAGATACATAACTCTACAATTATTAATTATTTGCTTAGATCACATCAATTCATTTGGTGTTTGGTATTAAATCCTAAAGGTCCTTTAAATACACCTAGTATCACTTCATAAACAAATTTACGACTGTTTACTAGGTTTGTGTGAGGTGTAAATACCAGCAATGCAATAAATTCTTGAAAACAAAGTTCATGGTGGTAGATTAAAAAAACAGATATCGGTCAAGGACTACGCACCTTCAAGGTCCAACTTGGGCACCGTTGGCCTTTTCTTCTTCACCTCGCAGACACGCAATTCTTCACGCTCAAAACTAGAGCCTGTGTCAACAACAAACAATATTTTTTAAAACTTGTACATGCATACAACAATGGGTCCAATTAATGTCACCTTCTAATGGATAGACGAGGGCGTATGAATACAATAAGTATTTGCATGATTATTGTTTAATATTAAAAAAATGCAATACTTGTGGAACTATCCGTTAATCCAGGTATGCATATCATCTTTAAATGAATTACTTGTGCGTAAGTACACGTTAACCCCTCAATGCATATCAAAATAGTCTGTTTTAAGTCCCTACTTACCGGTCTCCAGCTTCCTCTTCTTTGATTTAAGCGCCGCGCTAGTAGCAGCAGCCACGCTGGTGGGCATCACTTGCACGTGAGTAGTGGTGGGAGCCGGGTAGGTCAGCATGCCCAGCCCTTCCTTCCCCGCGTTACCGGCGGCGGCGAGCTGCTCGAACGAATCGAACGAGTTGCTCGGGGAGTTCCACGGGCTGTAGCCGGTCGATGGCTCCTGCTTAATGGAGACGTCCAGTTTTTCCTCCTTGATAGCGGCGTCTGGCTTTAAGATCGGTGTCGGGTCTGGAGTAAAGCAATACGCCCGGTAATCGTGAGATCCTCGCCCGCGTTTTGTCGCATTCGATTCGAGACAAAGTGGAGCGATCGATGTCTGAGTTGTCTTACCTTTTTTAGTCGATTCGTTTTTTTCTCTGCTCTCCGACACTGGTGATTTGCTGCTGCTGCTTTTATTCGCGGAGCCTGGTGTTTTGTGGAGGGTTTTCTTGGCGGCAGATGATGATTTCGACGGAGTTGTCTTGTTGAACGTTAAAGCTTTTACGCTCGGCTCTCCCTTGGATGGCGTGTTAGTGGACTTTTTCGGCAGGGGTTTCCTCTCCGAGCCCGAGCTGCTGGGCTTAGGGAGCCCCGAGCTGGGTTTAGTCGGTGTATGATGCTCCGCTCTCTGCTTAATTGGCTTGGGAGTTGGCGGTGTCACCTTAGGCGCGGCTGCGGAATTCTTGTTCACGCTCTTCGGTGTCGCCGGTGTGCTCTTATTCTGTGACAAGAAAAGTAACGCTCAGTATGATATTCTATTCCTAGTATGACATTTACATATAGTACGAATAATAGTCGCATGCGATATAAAACAAATCATATATAAAAAGTTGTAGTATAGAATTCCACTGCTTAATTGCATGTCTACAAAACACAAAGTATGATGTTCTGATTGAAATATGAGCTACGAAATTACAGCGCGCGTTTTAAACAGTTACCTTAACTGGAGTCGTGCATGAAGAAGTTTTTATTGGACTTGGCCTAACGCTTCCTGGTGTTGCCGGTGCAGCTTTGACGGTTGTCCTCTCCTTATCCTTCCCCTTCTCTTTTACTTTCTCCGAATCTTTATCTCTCACGTTCTCTTTGATAGCATGCTTGCTTTTATCTTTGTCTTTGTCTTCCGGATTCACACTCAGCGGTCTCTTCTTTTTCGACGTGACCGCTTCATGTCCGGGAACAGGAGTAGAAGTCCTCGGGGTTGAACTCCCAGTATGTTTACTCGGAGTAGGCGGTCCAGCATGTTTACTCGAAGTAGGTGGTCCAGCATGTTTACTGGGAGTAGGAGGGCCAGCATGTTTACTGGAAGTAGGCGATCCAGTGTGTTTACTGGGAGTAGACGATCCAGCGTGTTTACTGGAAGTAGGAGGGCCAGCATGTTTGCTGGGAGTAAGAGAGCCAGCATGTTTACTGGGAGTAGGAGGGCCAGCATGTTTACTGGGAGTAGGAGGGCCAGCATGTTTACCGGGAGTAGGAGGGCCAGTATGTTTACTGGGAGTAGGAGGCCCAGCATGTTTACTGGGGGTAGGAGGGCCAGCATGTTTACTGGGAGTAGGAGGCCCAGCATGTTTACTGGGAGTAGGAGGGCCAGTATGTTTACTGGTAGTAGGAGGGCCAGTATGTTTACTTGGCGTTAAACTGCACGAGTTTCTTCTGCTCTTGGAGCCAGATTCTGACCTGCTTGATGTGGAACTTGATGATTTTTTCATCTTTTTCTTCCTCGGTCGGCCTGGCCCACGCGAGATCGACCTTCAAGAGAGATAATTGACATAATTGGATGTATTTATTTGATTCAACCAACTTTCGCCCATCTTTGTGAAAACAAGCGTATTGGAAGGGGTGATAGAAAACTGATGATGCTTACTCTCTGTCTTTTCTGGGCGTTAATTTGGCTAATTCACGTTGTTTTTCTTTGTACCGTCTTTGTAGCTCGGCGAGCCTCATCCTCATCTCCAGCTCCATGGCGTCCATATTGTCTGTTCCTGTAAATAATTTACATTTTTACAAATTTATTAGTCTAACCGGCACTTGAACGTCGATAAACAAATGACACGGGCTTTTTTTTCAAAATGAACGCGAGGGCCTGTCTGTCGGTCACTCGATACCACAGACAACAGATTTAAAAAACAACTACATTCGCCGATGGTGTTTGCACCAATATCATTAGACGATCTTTTATTGTAACACTGGTTGCCAGTTTTTACGTTTGATCCTGCACCGACAATTGAAATGTCAAGCTAAACTGGAATAACATGACAATACCATGGTCGTTGCAATTCTATGTGCGTAGAAAACAAATGTATCATGTGTGCATTTTTGGCTCAAAACATTCCATGCGGTTTTAAAAGCATGACATTGAAGTTGATATTTTCCTCTTTATTCTGGCCAGACAGACATACTTTATAGTCTGAGCCGCAAATGTATTGACAGGCCGACAACAGTTCATAATTCATGTCTTATCCGCAAATCAATCATAACAGCGCTGTTGGCTAGGATTAAATTCTAACAAGCACATCTCTCAGACATAAATAGGTCTTTGTGAATAATGCGGAATACTCATTCACAATTACATTCAAGTAAGTAGACCCCTGACAATTACGCCCATTCATAATGACTATATATCATTATAGATGTTTACCCGAACGAACAGAGGCCCATATACCCATTCGGCTCTATATGTCAACAAGTGCTAGTGGAGTATTAATAATAGCTGCCATACAAATCCAAAATCACCTCACGTCTAACGTGCGCTCAAGCTGTGCAAATGTCAGGTGAAGACTTATTGAGTAAACATCCATATATCGGGCGGTGATTTATATCCGGTTGTTGTCTTACGTAAATCAACGTTCAAGGATCATAACTAAAATGGCGAGCATATGATGTTCAAAGCTTACCTGTACCTATTTTAAAGACTGCAGATAGATTGGACGCCCATGCCGATCCTCCCTCGCCGTCGCTGTTCAGACTCGTGGAGCGTCTGAGGAGGTTGTGACGCCCGCTTCCGGTGCTGCTCGTGCTGAAATCCTCGTTCTCGAAGTGGTACGACTTGGGCCCGTTATACACCTCGCTGGGGTCGGGGGAAGGGGAGGAGAGAGCCGCATCAGCCGCCGGGCTCACATCGACGGTCAGCGCTCCCAAGGGCTCCTTCCCAGCCAGTGACTTGATGTTCCTGCTGTGCTCTGCTGCGGCGGGAATCTGCTTAAGCTTAGCCTCTCCATCAGCCTCATCAGATTCATCCTCTTTAGGAGAAGAGTGCTCGGCAAGTATACTTAATAACTCTAATCCACCTGCAGACTGTAGTAACCTGGGGTCTATCTTAGACAGATCGCATGATGGTTGCTTGTTTGCTTCATCCTTGTTTGTGGAGTTTTCATCAGTTTGTAGCTGTTGGGTGCTGTTAAACGTGGCTTGTTGTTGTTGTGACTCGGCAGCCTCTATAAGCTGTGTGATGCCCATCAGTGCGCCCTCGTTAACGGTTAAATCAGACATGCTATCCTCTTGTGCATCATCGGTAAACGACGCATCAGGGGAAGCATCGGGAGAAGCATCGGGGGACGCATCTCCTGTCTCCATGTCAGACAGATTAGACTGCAGTCCCACCTCCGCCGTTTCCTTAACAGCCGTCACCTTGGTTTCTGTCTCGGCGGCGCCGTTATCACGTTTATCTGTCTCCTGTTCGCATGTTTGTATGCTCATTTCCTTCCTGTTGACGAGGAGGAGCTCGGCGACCGGGCTGGTAGACACGGACGCCGTGCTCACCGTGTTGGTGGTGGTCGACGTCTGGCAGACGGACGCTCTCTCCGGGGCGGGCACGGTGATGGGGGACGTGCCGCGAGACTGGACGCTATGAGACCGGGAGCGGGGTACGCTACCATGGTTACCGGGGGGCGGGACCTTCCAGGGTAGCGCACCGTCGTAGTAGTACCTCAGGTGCGGGTGAGCGAAAGCGCCCAGGGCGATGGCGGCCGGGGGTGGGGCAGGGAGGGGTACTCTCGCCACATGGGGGTCGGGGTTGGCGCCTGCGCCGCTTGTCTGTGTCCGTCTCTCGTCCTTCAGGGGGGACGAGCCGGATATGACGCTGTTTGAGACTGTTGCGTGAGTGACTTGAGATCCGGTAGATGGCGCCGATGATGACGTCACACTGGTGATACCTGACGCATGAGACGTCCGGCTCTCTGACTCTGACGTTTTGGGGGCGTTCTCATGAGCTCCCTGGCGGAGATGCCTCTCGCTACCGCTCTGCGACAAGTCTAACGCCCCGTGAGAGTAGGAACTTCCGGCCCAATCCGCTGTAAGGACAAAATAAAACAAAACATGAGACACGCTACAAATTCTACATGTTATATGGATATCACAGTTCCTGGCTAATATCAAAATATTCATAATAACTAAATATAAAAAGGACGTTCAAGTTCCAAATACCAACGAGAGCTGAGGTCTAGTCAGAATGAGTGTATAATAGTCTACATGGATACTGATAATCATATGGTAAATAAAATGAGAGCAATGTTCATAAGGTCCCACACATGACACATTACTTCATTATATGGTTGGGAAATGTTATCCCCTAGTTGAGAAGCCACGTACCTGGGATATAATAGAGTTGAGCGGTGACCGGGTCACGCACCAGTTGGTAGCCAGGTGGCGCTGTCACGGGGATGTGACCGTCGACGGCGGCGTTCGGCGGCAGCGAGCCCGGGGGTAAACCCATCCACAGGGCGGGCGCCATATGGGGGCCCGGGGGTACCCACTGCGGGGGCAGGGCGCGAGACAAACTCCCGCCTTGTCCACCGCCCGTATCCCCACCTGCAAGCACACAACATCGGCAATACGTTAGCACGAGATGGTAACAATAAAAATACTCGGTTATGTACTTCGGAGTCACACGATAAACACGAGGTGGAATACATCATGAATCATCCATCGTATACAAAGAATAAATAATGTCATTTAGTACGTTTCATCTGGCATAACAACGCAATTAATACTGTTCAGTAATTACGATTCTAGGTCAAAATAAGTAACGCATAATACGAAAACAACATCCATAGATTGCTGAGCCTGTCATTTGACGGCATCTACTGTACATTAAGAAGTAGACTGTGCATTTAAATATCTCTGAATCACATGCCCTGTGATTCAGATTATCCTCCCTGATCAAAAGCGACCAAGAGACTGATGCTGTTAAACTGAACATGACTTACCGGTGACTATGAGATTTGATGTAAGCCCGGTCGCTCGTTCAGGAGCTTCTTGTCCATTATGCTGCGCATCCCTTAAGTCCCTGGTGGAAAAAAACACATCGTGAAAAATGCACTGTCAACTAATCATGCTCTACATCAATATCGCGCGGAGATCAATAAAACGACCGAGTTGAATCAATTGTTAATTCATCGTCGGGGCGCGCGGTGTTATGGGTAATAAACAACGAGCTGTCGTCTGCGCCGGGGGATTTATGGTGTAAAAAGGCGGGAAAGATTAGCCGGATAATCTGGGACCATCACTCACCTCGCTCTGGCGGAGGAGGTTGCCGAGACGGGGGCCGCCGATCGGCTGCTGCTGCCCCTGTATCGCTGGCTCTGCTGGGAGATGATCGGGCGTGAGTCGGCGTCTAGACCGCCGGCATCGCTGCTAGCGTCACCTGATGGAAATATCACATGGTTTTATCTAATTGGAAAACAACCGAGAACGTAAAACTCGGCGTTTGTCAGAAATAGCATGACGTGTTTTCGAGCGAAGCCCCCGGGCACTTGGTACAGATGTACATGAGTGCGTGTGGGTAACAAGATCAAACAAATGTCATTCCGGGCTACACAAAAACATACCTGTCGGAGTGGGCTTCTTATCAGCCGTTCTCTGCCGAGCTATGGCTATTCCAATCGGGATGGCACCTAAAATAATTGCCAGACATTAGCTAAATATTCAGACGAGCGAATTGATGAAACGATATTGGCTGGCTGATGGGAGTTTAGACGGGAATACACAAAGCAGAGGATATCGGTTAGTTAGGTGATGTGTTTAGTCTAAAGCGTTTTCCTGGTGGCTTATTGCGACGTAACAAATGCCGACAACTTGTATCTATATAACGGGATGAAGCGTGTTAACCGGGTGGAGCACGTGCTCTCGTACCTGCCTGGCAACTTAGACGGCGGATAACACACACCACAACCGCCACGAATCGATAGTTCATGAATACGAATAGAATATTACTCACTTGACGTGGAGGGCGCTCCTTCTTCGCTGCTTCCCGCGTTACCGCATTTAGTGGCGCCGCCGCCGATATCTGCGCATGATTTCATGTCGGCTTTAGCCTCGCCGGCTTTCTTCGCACCCGCCATTCCGGGCAGCGTGGAGAGCGTTCCCGCCTTTTGCTGCCCGGAAATGGAGCTCTCTTCCTGTTTGATGACACTCCCGCCGGACGGCAGTTGCATGGCGCCGACTGTGTAGGCATCACACGATTTTCCCGCCTTCGCCACCTCGCCTTTGACGGCGACGGGGGTGGTGGCTCGTCCACCGTTTAACTCGTGACCGCGTTTAGAGGCAGACGGCACGTGTTCTAGGCTGGTTTGTTTTTTATCTGCACTTGAAATCGCATCGATGTTTTGTGCTTTAACGTCAGACGATTTCCCATCTCTGGGACTATTGGAATTGTCGGTGCCGAGCGCCAGATCGCCAGATTGCGGGATCGTAGTCGGCATTCCCGGCGTCAGCCACGATTTGGTTTGCATGAGTTTTTTACGTTCCTCCTCCGAGTACATGCTCAGCACACGGGGATCTATGGGCAGCATGTAGTGCTGAGTCATCGCCGCAGATTTCGGGTCGGTTCCAGGCCGCTCCGCCTTCGGAGGGCTCGTTTTACCCGCATCAGACGGGTGACCTCCGGCGGGATGACTGCTAACACCTCTCGGCTTTCCCTTCTCTCGTGGAGAATTGTCTGATTTTGAAATTGTTTCACTCGACGCGCATTTACTCGACTCCTGGCTTCCGGAGCCTCGCTTTGAAGTGGATTTTTGGCCCGCCTCCCTGGCAGATGCTCGCGAGCCGGCGTGACTTCTCCCCGACTCGGCCTTACCTTTGCGCACCGTGGGAGGACTAGAATTACTACTGGTGTCGGAGGCGGAACTCGGCGAACTCGAGACGGAACCGCGGGGTGAGAGACAGGAGGTGGCGTCATTTCCGGTTCCGCTATTCTTCTGTCGTTTATTCTCGCGTTTAGACCCTGAATTACCGACGTTCTCGGACGCACCCGCACACGAGTTGGTGAGAGTCTGCGTGCTTAAGGTGACACTGGGCAGCGTTCCGACCTCTGGGGTGAAGGTCGTGGCGTGGACCTTCCTTGACTTGGTCTCCGCCTGGCTCGGTGAGACAGTGTAGTGATAGTAATGAGCCGAACCTTCCGGTGATGAGACGGCTATGGTAGCTTCCTTACTCGCCGAGTCGGAGCTGACGCTATGCTTATCCGAGTTAATGGCGATCCGCGCCGGCGAATACAGGCTGCCCGAGCCCGGACCACCGGGGTTAGAAACGGGGCTCTTGCTTAAGTCTCTACAAATTGTCGTTGATGCGGTTAGCGATGGAGTGCCGGACCGCGAGCCCTTGTCTTTACCAGACAGCGCGGGTGATTTTTTATTCGAGTCCTTGGTAACGAGCGCGCTCTCCTGCTTGGAGCCCGAGTCGATGGGTGACCATATCGGTTCTGATTTCAGCTTACCAGGCGGCGTTGTGTCGGCTTTATCTGCTACATCGTTTCCCTTTCTGTGCGGCGATGCACTTTTCTCCGGAGTACACGATTTTCGCGATTTGCAACTCGTTTCGTGTTGCTCTTTTTCCGCGGTACTTGCACTATTCACAATAACAGGTTTGTCTTTCCCGTCCTTTTTCACTGGTATCATTTTCGAGCTAGACTTGCACTCCGCCGAACGCGTCTCCTTGCCCGGACTAGCTTCGCTTTCATTTTTATGTTTGGTCGGGCGTCTCGCCGCCTCGTTTTGATTGGCCACTGGTGGCACCACTGTCCGTAAATCATCGCCGGCGTTGTGTTTTATCGTGATGTTGGCGTCTCCCTTGTGATCGACGACACATGACGTATCCACCTTGTTACCGTTTGTCACACGTGCCGCGTCCGCGCTGACGGGCCGCGAGGAGCAGACGACAGCCGACGATTTCCCGCCATCACTCTCCGAGATGGAGGCGGCGGGCGACTTTTTACTCTTGCTCGTCTGCTCCGACGTCTGCGCCGCCGAGTATTTGCGCTCGTGCTGTTGTTGTCGGTCCACGGATCCGGTCCGACTGGAGCTGCTGTTTCGTCCGTCCTTGGCGTCGTGCGACGACTGGGAGGACTGGTGCCCGTTACTGTGGCCCGCCGACCCTCGCGGGGAAGGCGAGGTGTCCCGCTCCTTGCCGCCCCCTAACCCCGGTGTCAGCCGGAGACTGGTCGATGTCGCCGGGCTCGGGGTGCTCGTCCGCACACCCGGGGGGACTCCTTGTAAAAGCATCGCTTCTGCAACACATCACGAGATGAAATATTAATAACGATCACTACATCCGCGACGCATAAATTGACACAATGAAACACACATGACGGCAAAGCACAACAATGGGTGCAATTATTATCATATCAAATCTACCCATCAAACTAATAAAACAGAACGGCGATTATACTACAATGTGAAAGTGCGTGTATCAACGACCTTTGCGAGAAACTTAATTAACTAGCACACTTATATATAACGTTTACAGAATAACACAAGATTGAAAGAGGTATTTATGCGTGTGTACCTTTGTGTAACTCGTATATCCGATGCTCGTGTTGCAGCGGATGCGGGGAGTTGGGGACCCCATTTGTAGTGTGCGACAACATCGAACTATCTATCACCACACCAGCAGAACTACTATTGTTGGTAAGAACAGACATATAGGGCGGGTACATGCCAGAGCCCATCGAACCGTAGTGGGCGGCCAGTCCCGGTAGAGACGAGATAGCTGAAGGAGAGTCTGTCGAGAATAAAAAAACAGAGAACACCCGAGGTATTACGACGTGATGAAATGGTGTGAAGACAAGCGCACAACGTTCAGCTCGTGTAATTGGGAAACCCACAACAATTGATCGCATAAACATGGATAGTCTGTAAGCGTTTATTATTAATTAACGAATATAAAGGGCAGAAATAATAAAGCCAGTAATATGTAGTGCTTAAACAATCGACACCTGTCATTGTATGTATGTTGATCGCGGGAATATAGTATCTACATGTTGCTTTAGCTTGGTCATTCCCATCAAACTAACATTATATTTGTCTAACACGTTTAGAGTTCATGTTGGAAACGCAGTGTTATATGAAAACTGCAAAATATGAAATTAATGCGTTAATTGCCCAAGGCTGAAATTATCATTCACCTTTTTACACGGCGATTATGAGTTATTTTCGCGCCTACGTATACATATTATATATCTTTGCAACGTTATCCACACATGTGAATGTTCATTATGTGCATGACAGGTAGTTATAAAATTCATATCTTATACGTAGGAGGTTGCAACACATGGCTCTTATCAATATTGTACATATGATAATCATTCAATTTGTTAGCAATGAATGGCTTGCTGTTGTGAGCTCTCAAAGAGCGAGTCATCCTTCAATGGGACTAAATTTAAACGTAATCCGCAGTAGTGAATCAGGCCAAGTTTTCACATTGTACCGTTTTACAACCGGCAATATGGTATCATCATCTCAGTATAATTTAGCACAGCTTGGGTTTGCCCCAACACTAACTCCACAAATGGTATGAATATGTTATTAATAAATGTAAGCGAAAATTACGGAGCTGGGAAATTGAACGATGTGCTTCTCATAGGGAGAGCGTGAGCGGACTGGGTATGGGTAAAAAAAGTCCAGGATATTTGCCCTCTCATCGTTTGATCAAGCACCATGACAGTAAAGAAAAGCCCGTAGATAACTCTCTCGAGTATTTGAAGCCGCCCGATTTATGATAGCAAAGGTGAGGGTTTGTGATTTCAGTTCACACACTACAACGTGCGTATGTGGTGAGAGTCGACGAGGGGATTTTGATAGCGTTGCTGTCTTCGCGCAGGAAACGAAGGACTTTTTATGCCAGTGCATACATTAAAAATGGATAAGGACGTTGCATTAGTAAAAGCTTATAAATTTTGTGTACTTTGTCTATCCCAGTCTATTGATAATAAGTTAATGAGCTAGAAGGGAGGTATGAATGCTCTTTATGTCACGCGTGGTGAACTTCACAAGCGAATGTAAGCAACCTCGCTGAGAAAGCTTATAAAAACACGTTAGAATTGCATCGCATAATGCTGGGAGCCAACAGACTGTAAGAAGATTCTATTCAATTATAAATATGAAAGTATAAGTTGTTCGCCGGCAAAAAGCTGAGTCTATTCTCAGACTGGAGCGAATGTCAGGCTGAACACAGTGATTACAGTTCCCGTAAATAACAGCCGAGTCGGGCTCGGAGGGCGTCAATAACGACGTGAGGATCTTATTTCTGTGGACTAGAGAGCAGTTTGCCTGCAGACATAAATTATGGAGGCCAGTATTTGGTTGGAGGGAGAGAGAGAGAGGTGGATAATCTGGGGAAACGCTGCGCCGGGTTGGCGTGGGCTCTTCACTGAGGGTCCACCGCCTGTCGTATCTGACATTCCATACAAACAAACCCCGCGTGATACCCACAGATACGCGTCTCCCTCGCTTTTCTAACCCACACCGGAGAACACGGGCGAGGATTTAAAGCCGGCGAGTTTTTCCCGAGCAGAGAAAACTCAACCCGGCGAGCATGTTGTCTGCTGTGTG
>JAXGGS010609465.1:0-10132 GCA_035585475.1 Armandia brevis | reverse complement strand
TGCCGTCATAAGGGAGACAATAACGAGGTAACGGGGAAGACATGCGTGACCTGCAGAAAAGGGACGGCTAGGATTTGTAATATGTGATCCAGGTCGGGAAAGTCACCATAGACGCTATCTAAACAACTGCAAGGTCACACAAGGTCAGTGAAGTGATGAATGATTTGAGAGGTTTGATTGATGAATGAACAATAACGCAGCCATCTTGCCTTTCATACATGGAGACAATTAATGCATCCGACAGGAATTCATTCATTTTATCAAGGAGACACATTTTTCATTCTTCACTGATCAAGACGTCAGAAAAAGATGGTAGGAAAGTAAAACATCCAACAAACCTAATCAGGGTTCAGAGGAACATGAAATTAAAAAAACATCAACTTCAGGGAAAAGGTTGATTCTCTGGATTTGTGTTGTCATTATAATATTCTTGTTCTCTCTTCTGTCACTCTCCTCTATAGTCTCCCTGCATCGCTGCTCAGAATACTATCATTATGAACAGGGTGATATTTCATGACCTCTTAGTCAAGTAAAGCTATTAATTATGAGATGAATATTCTGGATTAAGATCACCCAAATCTACACACTTTACTGTGGACTGTCACAGGCTTCTACGAACTGCTTTGACCCAGATGACCTGCTCTGACCCGGATGAACTGCTCTGACCTAGGCGACCTGCTCTGACCCAGATGACCTGCTCTGATTCAGATGACCTGCTCTGACCCAGACGAACTGCTCTGACCAAGATGAACTGCTCTGACCCAGATGACCTGCTCTGACCCAGACGAACTGCTCTGACCCAGATGACCTGCTCTGACCCAGATGACCTGCTCTGACCCAGATGACTTGCTCTGACCCAGATGACCTGCTCTGACCCAGATGACCTGCTCTGATCCGGATGACCTGCTCTGATTCAGATGACCTGCTCTGACCCAGATGACCTGTTCTGACCCAGATGACCTGCTCTGACCCAGATGACCTGCTCTGATTCAGATGACCTGCTCTGACCCAGATGACCTGCTCTGACCCAGATGACCTGCTCTGACCCAGAACGAGGCCTGGAGACAGACATGATCCATGTCGACATTTCTCCTGCTCGATTATCACAGAATATCGGATGCGCCCTGATAAAAATGGTGTACGGCAAACTTCAGGTTCACATCAGATAATCCCGCATACGTTGTAGGGAAACCTGCCAAGACAGATGAGGGTTACATGGATCAAAGTCCCCGTTACAAATTCAATATTACACCCTAAATGATTCCTATTTTAAAGATGCAATGAAAGTGGATGTCATGTTCTATCAAAAATTACTAAATACTTGTAGAATAATCTTACCGGGTGTGTGATGGTATAAAAAGGGCTGTGTCACCGTGTCATCTTACTTCGATATCACATCGGAGCGGAATTGTGGGCCGGAATAAAATAGTGCCGCGTTGCAGGACGGTCGTTACTAGGACACATGCCCGGATATAGAGACAGGAACGAGGCTGGGCCGGAAGTATGTGATCTACAGAGGAAGCAGCTCCATAACTCAGAGGTCAGACAGGAGATTCACAGCTAGTAGTTCTCACTAATGTTCTCTTAATATCTCGGCAGATCAAGTTTACTGTTACCTCTTCTCATAAATACTGGCCGATAAATATAGGGGCCGATTCGATTACTTTAGCTAAATCCAGGGAAACAAACACATTTGAAGATCTTGATCACATATTGATAGAAAGGTAATTTGAGCTTTCCGGTTGACGATTGCAACCTGCTGCGGCCTTGTCAGTATGTACAGAGGTATACGCTTCAAGTTTAAGGTTCGGATTACGTTATTAAGCCAGGACTACCAGCTGACTGACAGTAGCAGTAACTTGCCCTTGTTCTAGGAGAGTCACGCAATTCTGTAATTTAGGTCATGTAGAAAAGTTCAGTATTTAGCTGACTTCATTCTCAGCGTGCAACTTTCCATTAGCCACCAAATCTACAAACTGTCGTCTGCAGGATGAAATCATTTCTTACAAAAAACTCATTCAACAATCCCGGTGAAGCTAGGAAAATTTTCCAGCTAAACACAAAATGTAGAATTTTTTCTGAAAATACCTCATTATAGAAACATGAGGACAATTAACGGATTCTCGCGTTCTGTGACAGGACGGACAAAGTCGATTATCCATTTGCATGTTCGGATTCATTAATACAAGGTACTTGATAAAAGGTCATTCAGACACCATTTGTTACGGGTCAGATAGACACGTAATGTCACCTCAAAATGTGAAATCCGACTTGTGATTCTTCACATCTGAGCCAAGACAGAGAAACTTTACTGTGTTGTTAAAGTTTAGATAGATCATTCCAATCTCTTTCATCCTGTATTATATATTCACATACATTATTTTAAAAAGTGGCAACTTTATAAACCAGTTCTAATTGGCATTCAGATTTCATGGGACAACCTGGCTGCATCGATATCTCTAGGAGTATATTGTATCTGTTCTCGGTAGTCCTACCCTCCCTGTCTGTCAAGCACGTGGACATGGGATATTTGATTTTAAAACATGATTTCCCTGTCTGACCCAAACACTTTAAATCTCCATGGTCAGAGGAAACAATAAATCTGAGACGGGAACTGCGGCCTGACTTTCAGCTGCTGCGAGTAAGAATCCCAGTAAATCAGAAAACTGAAAACCTCTGACCACACTCTGTCTGCCCTGCAGTAGTATTAACCTTATACAGATCCACACTTGCCGTCGCTCTGACCTCATTTCCTCGCCCAAACCCTGGCAAGGTCGGTTCATGCGATTGTTTTCACATGTATCAGATCACCTTAGGAAGCAGGAGACTAGATGGTCAGTAGATTACCACTAAGCTCAGGCAAAATTCGCAATCTGATCAATCGTATATTCCTGCAAATACCCAATATCCAACGCTGCTCAAATACTTACTCAGTTCAGTATAATGAAAGTTATTCCTAGTTAGCCGAGTTGATAATAACAAAGCAGTGTCAGAAAAAACACAATCCAACTTTCGAGTCGGATGCGTAGGAATTTATTCTATTTTTCCAATCTGAAAGTTATTGTCTTTTGTGAATATTGGGATTACATGAGAAAGATAGCGGGAGAAATGTTGCACTCAAATGCAATTTCTTATCAAGGTCAGCGTAGGTCAAGTCATGTGGGAATTCTCCCCCGGATATGACGTCAGAAGATCCCTAGCTAGGTTAGAATGATGTGAAGATGACAGAGAAATGTGATATGAATTATTTTCAGGATACTTTGTATATTCTCCGCACAATATTTACGGCAATTGGGAAGCTTTTCATCAGTATTAACTATAGTACGGGAGGACATTCTAAAACATGGACAATTAATCTCCCATCCCGGACACTGAGTGGTTTATTTATCGTAACCTTCACATTTTACAAATAACGCTGATGCCTTGCCCCATCTCACATAATTCCCGCCTTTTAGCTCGGAGCAGACAACAGTTTTACATAATTCCCGCCCTTTTTGTATGAGCAGACGACCTTCCAGCGACCACACCTCTCCCCATGCTCGTATTTTACTCTAACGTGTGTCGCATATTAGCAGGGCCTCCTAACACATCAATAAAGACACCTGCCTGGCCGCGTACCACATTCACAAAACACCAGGGACAGAGTTGATGGCCGGGCTAAGTGTTTCATTCATGGAGGAGCCGAGGATAGAGACGGGAAATTTAAGCGGGGATATATGAAGTGTTCATTTACTCAACTCACTCAGTCCAATTTACGAGGTGATTCATCTGAAGTGCGTCAGACTACTGACGTCATTGAAAATCTATCAATCTAAATAAAGTAAAAGTGTTCTTTAGTTCAGTAATGTTTTCTGAATGAGACGAAAAATCCTTGCTGAGTTATACATCCGTTTAGTTACTATAAGAAACCTGAACCCTTTCAAGATGTGAATTCCAGAAGGCAGCCAAGTAAAATTGCTTAATCGAGTAGGTGGGAAACATTTAAACTCAAACCAGCCAGGTCTGAAAGGTGGCCAGAAAAGATTACATTCAGATTTCTGGTCATTTACACTCTGTAAGGATTCAAATTTAAAACTAAATCAAAAAAGTGATATGACTAGCAAAAAACCCCATCTGTCAGTGTCGATCGATATTGATTTTGTTCCATGTACTGTCCTTACGACGTTTTTATCTAATATAAATATGATGAAATGTAAGAGTGCCAATTACGAAAACAATTGTCACAAATTGACACATTGTCACAGTGTTGTGGTTATTAATATATGGAGCTAATGGGAGAGATATAAACCTTGATCATGTCGTCACTCCCGCCACAAATCTTCCCGCAAAAACATTGCATGCACAAATAAAGAGGCCGCCTCTCAATAAGTCAGCAGTCTCCTACTTGAAACATACAAGCGCTGGAATATCTATAAGGACACAAACAGCGGCCTCAATGTTTTCTCCTCTTATGCTGGACCACCTTCATGTGTGATGCGATACGGCTTTAACAGCCGCAGCAAATCATCGCTCATGTTTGTTTGTGAGCGATCTCGGAAAAGGTTCTGCAACCACATGACAAAGAAAAAATATGAAATATTCGTTATGCATGTATAATCACTCACCGGAAGTCAGATCATTCAACCCCAGGGTATCCCCTTACCAAGAAAGCGGATACACGTCGACGATTTCGAATTAGTTTCATTTATGATGATGTATTCCAACTTTTAAATGGATAATTATGCAAGCACTATGAAATGTTTAGCCTGAAGAACTATCTTACCTGAGACAGCATTGGTCCGACTCTGCAGAAACACACAGAAAACACACATGTAAATGTTTCTCCACCAAACTGCCGGCGTTTTCATAATTTCACAAATCCATGAATTATTCAAATCAGGATTAGAGGAATTAATATATAACAACCATAGGCCTTGACTAATCCCTTCTTTGATCAGCCTATGACAAAAGCATTTTACGGAATTGGTAGTAAAATATCCAACTCATCCTTCGTATTCCCTTATTTGTAACTGTTAGAGTGAAGTGAGGCCTGTTAAATTCCTCACAAAAAAACCCTGATCTTGTTGATTAATATTAATCACCTGCTCAAATTTGACAATGGTCCATGAGATCAAGGTCAGATTGTCCTCAGTAACCGTCAATCAATTCTACGGTGTCCGTTTTCGTAATATGTAAGCCATTCGTCAACGGGGTTACACTTACTTTATTTGCGTACTTCTATCAGCAGGGAGGATGTCGGCGAATGTTAAAATATTCTGCTTGCTACAGACGCGGACACAAACTGACCAAATGGACTTGTGGCGGCAGTTGGCGGCAGCGAAACGAGTGGCGGGAAACAAGCTGCCGTCTGTCGTCTGCTCCTCAGGGAAAATCACCTGGAGCTTTGGGACTCGCGCATGATGAGGTGGAGTGTCGGAGGCGAAGTAATTTGTATTTGATTGGTCGACCAGCCCAGTTAACACAGACCGCAAACTCCCAAGTTTATCTCAGCTAATGTTGTTCATCCTAATACAAAGTTAACACGAATTCCATCACTAGTTCTCGCTGCAAGCTCCCTCTGAGGTGGGTGAGCTAATGGCGCATTTAATCTCACGGGCCTGGCCCAGCTGCCAGAAGCAGAAGACACTCATTTTCCCGCGTTCTCCTGGTATTTCCTGGATCAGAAAATAAACCGCCAGCCGCGTGTCGATCATTTACTATCAGCAACCTTCTCTCTGGTCAGCTAGGTCGAGGGAAACTGAGACTTAAATCATCACTCCATACTGGTAAACAGGGCGTTCCAAGCACCCGGCAGCTGACATACACATCAGTATAATTATGTATGAAACAATGCACTGAAATATTATTGGACGAACCTCGATTAACAAGTTTGTAATTCGGGATGCGAGAAAAGTAGTCCGCAACTACTACCGATTCTCATAAGACTAATGAGCATTTGACCTCCATCCTTTATGATGCTTTACAATCACAAGTCATTGCTTTAGGGGGCCTCTCCAGGTTCATGTGCTAAGCGGGCAAATAGTCTCGGGATCATTCTTCGACTCTCGTCTCATTACAAGAAGCAGACGACAATCAATTACCTTGGTGTTTCAGCTAAAAGTAATTTTTACTGCCAATGAGCCAATTAGATTCTAAAATACTGTTCATCAACCTATATCTATTGTGTTATATTTCACACCCATCATATCCTCGTCAAAATCCACTCATACATGTTATATATCATCAGTTTATCATCACTAAGAACCATATCTACGCGTACTTGAACAAGCTTCCCCTGGATTCGAGCCTTAATTCAGAAATCACACATACCGGAAGTTGATATGTAAAATCAGAAAGGAAAGACACAGAGCAAGTGTCATTGCTGTATCTCTGTATTAGTGAGGGCCTCAAATTCAAACATCACTAAAAAATGCACATTGATTTCCCATCAATGGTGATGGTGCCATCATCAAACTGGATCTAAATTACAGTCAACCGATTTGATTGTAGCTGCTTGATTATTTCTAATTGATGCTTATTGTCATCGGAAAACCATTAGTCATCTTAGCCACCGTGGCCCAATGGATAAGGCATCGGCCTCCTATATGCAAGTAAACCCGCTAATGTTACCGGGGTTTACAAGGAGAGAGCCGGGGATTGCGGGTTCGAGTCCCGCCGGTGGTTTAATTTTGGTCCACCTTATCAAACGGATATAAGCTACTGGTGTGAATGAACTCCCGGAATATACATATATATAACTTAATTTCCAGGTGCAGGTGTATATATATTTATATATTATTCCCAACAAACCATCGTGGTTACTTGGATAACTAAACAATAATCAGCTAGATCACGCCGGCACCTCTCATCTCCCCATGCACGGCCTGGATATTCAAGATCACAGTCCACAGATTAGATTCCTACCAGAGAACCAGTCTCAGGGATCTGGTCAAGTTATAAAACAGTCAACAGAAACCGCTCAGGTCGATACAAAGTGGGCAGAACTGACCTGAAATCCCACTCAGATAATCTGGCAGAATTGACCTGAAATCCCACACAGATAATCTGGCAGAATTGACCTGAACTGACCTGAAATCCCACACAGATAATCTGGCATTTACATGGTGAAACCAAAAGTAGAAGAGTTACATGACAAATCTAGTTCTCTGCTGGCGATGTCATCTCATTATTTATTCACAATATGTTACTATATATAAATCCATGTGTGGAATCAGAGACACTTTAAGTCCGCTGTAAGACCATGACCAGTAACTTTCTCAAAAATGACGGATGACAATGATGATATTCGCCACCCGACGTCACTTCACACTGACGATAACCAGAGAACAAATAAGCTGGGAAACCTGGGAACCATTTGATTTAATCTAAACGCAATATACTGGGTTTCTGGTTCAATAAATCAACTTATCAAGTGGTCACATGGGGACAACGAGAGGCGGAGAGGCCAAATTCTACTCAAAAAAGAGCAGGCTGGGTATAACATTAAATGTGCGAAATCGTTACATATCTCGGGTAGTCTGAGGTTGGAATCAGCAGGACCCATGGTCCGCATAATTCTGTCTATATTCAATATTGATAAATCCGAAAATACTGTTAACATGCAATTCATTAGAACATGAGACACACAAGGTTAATCACTAAAACACAGCAACTAGTCTTTTTGAGAACAGAAAACTGTTGCGGAAGCTGGTCGGTTATATCGACTTCAAACGAAGGATCAGCTGTATTTGAAGGACACGGTTTAGATCAATTGGCACCGATACTGTCCAATATAAATGGCAAAATAAATGACAGTGCCATCATTTCACGTCTTATATAGTCGAGTGACATGATTTATTGGCTACATGGTCCTGATTTCGGACGCATGGCTTCAGTACGCGTGAGCGGAAAACAGAGTAACATTATATGTTTGCCCACGGGATGTAGCCTCAAATACTGTCCTGTCAAATACTCTGACCCTCAAAATATGCCTCTGCAGATTTATATAGCTTACTCTTTTCATCGGTTGTAGCTAATATAAAACTGATCGTCCTAGTATGTATTCAAATATCACTTGCTGTCTTTAGTCAGTCAAATGAACAATTCAGTGTCTACCTAACATAACAGTATATTTTGATTGGTACATACAGCTCAGGCTCTGCTACAGCGTAAGAAATCGGAAGACGTTACAATCTTATAAAAGCAGATTACTTTAGTTTCCGCCCGGGCTCGAACCGGGGACCTTTCGCGTGTTAGGCGAACGTGATAACCACTACACTACGGAAACTGACTGAAGACAACAAGCACCTTCAAATTTAAATTTTAGTATCAAGTATCAATACGGTTCTATACATGCCCCTGGGGAATTGGCAGATGGTAACTTATGGTAAAGAATATTACCTAAATGTTGGCCCAGTTATCTGTCCAGGTTCTCTGAATATTATGTCAACTTCTATACAAAATTTTACTCACCTGTAAAGACATAAAACATTGTTAGAAATATGAACAGCTAAATGCATATGTATCAGCATCAAACTAATTTGTCTGTGTTGCCTTGTGTCTCCCATTATGTGAGAGCCGCGGCGATTTGGTCCTGATGTTGTTGGCCGAAAATGTGTTTGGGGCTGGAGAAGCTGGATAATTGAAGAGTGAGAATGTGAAAATGTCTACCATCAACATGCAAAGCTCATTATCACATGTCACTTTCACTAATGTTCTGCGTATCTTCTCTGATCGCTAAACAGCGAACACCTTGAAACTAAAGCTTCATGGCTGCGTAATTGTTAACTCATATAAAAACACTCTCGATCTTTCATCACTTCAGTGACCTTGCCCGACCTTGTGTTTAGATGCTATCTATGGTGAAGTTCCGAAACCGGTCGAACCAGTTGCTAATTTCGTCATGCTTGAAGTATATTACCGTTATGATCTTCCAGGATTAGCTAAATGATCATCGAGAAGAGAGGCAGTAGCTAGAACAAATAGAGCACTGATCTAGTTAGTCTCAGGTGATAAGGGAGTAATTGTGGGCCAGAAATCAGTAGTGCCGCGTTGCATGCTGGTCGTTACTAGGACAAATGCCCGGATATAGAGACATGAACGAGTCTGTGCCGGAAGTATGTGATCAACAGAGGACGCAGCTCCATCACTCAGAGGTCAGACAGGAGCTTCACAGTCGTTCTTCACACTAATGTTCTCTTAATATCCCGGCAGATCAAGTTTACAGTTCATAAACATTCAGCAATATGACTTATGGATCTTTTAGATCGTCGTTAGACCGTGGCGAGAAAATTCATCACTTAAAAGTTGCAATATAATATTCGGTAGAAATCTTGCTGCCTTTTGAGGAATTACAGAAGTTAAAGCTTGAATTATAATGTTCTGGTTCTTTTTAGGTCTTTAAATACCAGCTCACTGACTGTAGAAGTAACTTGTCCTTGTTCTTGGAGAGTCATGCAATTCTGTAATTTAGGTCATGTAGAAAAGTTCAGTATTTAGCTGACTTCATTCTCAGCGTGCAGCTTTCCATTAGCCACCAAATCTACAAACTGTCGTCTGCAGGATGAAATCGTGTCTAACAAAAAACTCATTCAACAATCCGGGTAAGGCAAGGACAGGTTTCCGCCTGGACACAGAATGTAGATTTGCCTTACAAATACCTCATTATAGAAACATGACGATAATCAACGTGTATTTGTGTTTCTGTGACAGAACGAGAGTCGATCATCCGTTTGCATGTTACAATTGATTAAAGTAATTACTAGATGAAAGATGGCGCCATTTGTCAGGGGACAGATAGACACGCACTGTCACCTTCAATTCTAAATCCAATCTGTGTATTGGGACGTTTTTTCATATGTGATCCAAGGCAGAAAATAATTCAGTTTGAGCTATGATTATATCGCTGTATTCCATCACACATTATTTAAATCGATATACACTGAAAAGGTGACAACTGCCGACTATTTGCAGACAGGCTGATCCTGTCCATCCTGTCCATCCTGTCCATCCTGTCCATCCTGTCCATCCTGTCCATCCTGTCCATCCTTTCCATCCTTTCCATCCTGTCCATCCTGTCCATCCTGTCCATCCTGTCCATCCTGTCCATCCTGTCCATCCTGTCCATCCTGTCCATCCTGTCCATCCTGTCCAT